>JAXIVJ010001644.1:0-131100 GCA_036785665.1 Chirona hameri | reverse complement strand
AAGTTAAAGTTGATAAGCGTTCCACACTTTTAACGACCGGTACTTGCAAGCACTTTTGGTCCTCATCAAACTGCGGGCTTTTCCCGTATTGTTTTTTTACGCAATGGAGTGGAAAATATATTGTGCGTTCTGCTTGTTGTGATTATATGCCCGGCGATCTTCTAAAACTAACAGCGATTGAAAAAGTGGCAATAAAATCGGAAGCTCATCGATGCACATCAACGGCGGCATAGTTAGTGGTTGCGACCCTCAATTTTTTTTTTAATAAATTCATTTGTTTTCAACATTAGGAGTATTGTATAATTTGTCTGTGGCTGTATATAACACTATGCTTTATATTATCATGAAAAATAATATTTTTCCCCAAAAAACTAACAAACAATAACACAAAACTGGCAATGTAATCGGAAGCTCAGCGATGCACATCGACGGCGACCTATTTAGCGTCGACGATTTGTTTACAAAGCATTGTCATGCTTCTCGGCGCACTTAAGGAAATAGTTCACATTCACATGGGATTTTGAGCTGAAATAGCAGTTTTGTAGCCCGTGTTGAGAATCCTTCTCTGCAACTTTCTTGGCTGAAAAGACTCCAGCCGAAGATATTTGACTTTTTGGCGAAGGAATGCGGCGCATATATGATATACCGTACGTCTGAGAGTGCCAGCACTACCAGGGCGCATGCGCAGACCAATAACGCACACCATAACATTAATAATTTACGACCTTCTGTCCTGAATTGGCGCGAAGTAGGACCATTTTTGAAAAGAAAAAAGAAACTGTATTAAAATATATAATACAATCGTGTTCTGAAAAATTTCCGAAGGTGAACTATTTCCTTTAACCATTGTGGCGAGTTGTTGCTAGTAGCGCTTTCGTTCTCCATGGCAACCAGGCGTGAGCCAATGAAAAGCCAGAACGTGTTCCCTTTCTGGCTTTTGATTGGCTGACGCCTGGTTGCCATGGAGAACGAAAGCGCTACTAGCGTGTGTCCGAGCAGCGCTCAGTTTGATCGGAAATGTCACAGAGCCTCCAAAAATGCCGCAATCGATGTAAACAATGGTAGGGAAGGGCGAATTTGTCAATGACGTTCATGAAGTACACAAGGTACTTGTTTTGTATTTTTCCAAACTTACAACTTCGAATTTGGGAACAATTTTATTTAATTCTTAAATTTAAATAAAATAATTTTACAACCATAGCGGTAGCCTAAGAAATTGTTGCTAACAAAATAAAAAGGTCATTATTTCCCTTTAATAACGTCCTACGCCGAGTAACATGTTGTTGCTATATATGCTCTACAAAGGCGACATAGCTATTGTGCGTATTAGAGAAGTATGACCTGAAACACCTTCTGTATTTGTTTCAGATATGTGCCCGACATTCAATATATGAAATGAGCAACTTGCCTATCTATGTCGGGCACATCACACTCAAGATGAGCCATTAAGATCGACGACACTGCCAACGCAGGACATCACACAAGCATAATGTCGGCTACCGCATGCCCATTCGCCAACTGCCAGTTCAGCATCGCCGCCAACACTGACGCCAATGTCGTGGTGCAACTTCTACGGATGCACGAGGCCGCCGCCCACGCGAGGCCCTCCGTGTCCGTCACCGCCGACAAAGCCAGTCGACCACAGGTGTCTGCTGCGGGCTCCAGTGAGGACTGGGAGTATTTTCTCAGCAGGTGGACCGACTACAAGAGCGCCACGCGTCTCACGGGCCCCGACTGCGTGCTTCAACTCCTGGAATGCTGCGAGGAAACGCTGCGCTGCGACTTGACCAGATCTTCTGGAGGCAGCCTGGCAGCCAAGCCCGAGGTCGAGGTCTTGGCAGCCATACGGTGCTTGGCCGTCCGTGCAGAGAATATAATGGTGGCGCGCGTCGCGCTTCAGAATATGATCCAGGACGCAGACGAGCCCATCCGCACGTTCGCCGCTCGTCTCCGAGGCCAGGCCGCCGTCTGCAACTTCACGGTCAGCTGCCCAAACGACACATGTGGGAAAGAAATATCGTACCAAGATGAAGTCATCCGCGACAGCATTGCGCGTGGCCTGAGCGACAGCGACATCCAGCTAGAGCTGCTGGGTACTCAGAACCAGCACATGTCCCTGGAGGAGACCATCAGCTTCGTCGAAGCCAAGGAGGCTGGTAAACGTTCAGCACAACGTCTCCTTCAGTCCCAGGGGGTGGCTGCAGCCCGAAGTCCGTATCGGCGGAACAAGAACCCACCTCCAGACCAGAAACGAGCCCCTCCATCAGCATCAGCAGTGGAGATCTGCCAGTACTGTGGCCGGGAAGGCCATGGCACGAAAGCACCTCCCGACGTTCGCGCTGCTTCATGCCCTGCCTTTCGGAACCAATGTCGTAACTGTCGCCGCCGAGGCCACTTCGCAGGGGTCTGCAGGTAGCGGAAGACAGCGGGCATCACTGTCACCGGCGCCGCTGCGGAGCGCGGGGACGATGCTCTCTACGACATTCTGTGCGGCATCACCGAAGACCCATCAGGACACACCGCAGAGGACGGCCCAGCTCCCGAAACTGCGGACCCATGTTCCGCGGCTCTTGAGCACCACATGTATGACGACGAGACGAAATGCTGGCGACGACAACCCAGCCAGCCTCAACCATCTATCGAGCTCGAGATGTCCATCGAACCAGCCGACTACAGCGACCTCGGGCTGGAATGCCCTGCCGACCCGATCAGCACCACACAACAGGTGATCGCTGACACTGGATGTCAGAGTTACCTGGTGGGTACAGACCTGTTACGGAGGTTGGGGATCACGGAGGACGAACTCGTTCCCACCTCCATGAGGATGCATGCCGCCAACGGAAACCCCATCGAACTCCGAGGGGCTGTGATCTTGCGAGTCTCCGGGAAATGTCAGGGTCGACGGCGTGAGACTCGTCAGTTCGTCTACATCACACCCTCGACAAAGACCGTCTATCTGAGCCGAGACGCCTGCCGTGATCTCGGTATGATAGACGCCGCATTCCCGGCCATCGGACTGGCCTATGTATCCGCAGATGGTACCCCTGCTGACGAGCACCAACCATGCTCGTGTCCAACACGTCAACCGCCACCGCCTATGCCTACCAATCTTCCAATGAAGGCCACGGAGGAGACTGCAACAGAACTACGGAAGTAATTGGTGGCCTACTACTCCTCGAGCACGTTTAACACGTGTGAACATCAGCCGCTGACAACGATGGACGGCCCTACGCCTACGCCTCTACGCCTGATGATCCAGAAGGACGCAGACCCAGTGGCCTGTCACAAGGCCATCCCCGTGCCCTTGCACTGGCAGGCTGAAGTCAAGGAAGCCCTCGACAGAGACGTGCAGCTCGGAGTGATCGAACCGGTACATGTGAACGAACCGGTCACCTGGTGTCACCGAATGGTGGTGGTCTCCAAGAAGAACGGCAAACAAAGGCGGTGCGTGGACCTCCAGCCACTGAACCGGCACGCTGTGAGGGAAACCCATCACACGCCATGTCCGTTTCACCAAGCACGGTCTGTCCCAGGCGCCACCTACAAGACAGTACTGGACGCGTGGAACGGGTACCACAGCGTCCCCCTCCACGAAGACGACCGGCACCTGGCCACGTTCCTGACCCCGTGGGGCCGATACCGCTACCGCGTGGCCCCCCAGGGCTACGTGTCCAGCGGAGACGGGTACACGAGACGATACGATGAAATCGTCCTGTCTGCCAACCTCTCCCACAGGTCATACACCAAGTGTGTGGATGACACCCTGATCTGGGGCGACAGCATCGCCGAGACCTTCTGGCGCACAGTGGAGTGGCTGGACATGTGCGGAAGACACGGCATCACCCTCAACGCCGACAAATTCGTCTTCGCGCAACGGACTGTGGAGTTCGCGGGCTTCGAGATAACCCCCGAGATGGTCCGACCATGCCGCGCATTCATCCAGAGTATCGCCGAGTTCCCCACCCCCAAGAACCTGACGACATCCGAGCCTGGTTCGGAGTCATCAACTACGTCTCCTACGCATTCGCTATGGCTGACGTCATGCTGCCCTTCCGCGAACTCCTGAAACCAGGCAAGTTCGAGTGGACGGAGGAGCACGAGGCCCTGTTCGAGGAGTCGAAACGAGTCATCATCCATGAAGTCACCACAGGGGTGCAGATCTTCGAGAGGAACAGGCCCACCGTCCTGGCCACCGACTGGTCCCGCACCGGCATTGGGTTCTGGCTCCTGCAGAAGCATTGCACATGTGAAGGCCGGTCACCACTATGCTGCGCGACAGGATGGAGGACAACCCTGGTGGGAAGCCGGTTCACATCAGGCGCTGAGTCACGCTACGCCCCAGTCGAGGGTGAAGCACTCGCTGTCGCAGACGCACTCGAGAAGGCACGGTTCTTCGTGCTCGGATGCAGCGACCTCACCGTTGTGGTTGACCACAAACCGCTGGTGAAGATCCTGGGCGACCGATCGTTGGCTGATCTGCCGAACGCTCGCCTGCGCAATATCAAGGAGAAGACCCTCCGCTTCAAATTCGACGTTCGGTTCATCCCTGGGGTCAAGAACCGTGTTCCTGATGCCACATCCCGCTATCTCACTGGCGCCCCTGTCGGAATACCCCTCCGCGATGACATCACCGTCGACGAACCCGGCAACATTGCCGTCGCTGCCATCACAGCGATCCGATCCGTCACGTGGGACCGCGTTCGAGAAGCCACTGCCAGCGATCCCGCGATGCACCAACTGCTGGAGATGGTGGAAGACGGAAGTGTTTCGGAACACCGCCAGGACATGCCAGAAGAACTACGCGACTTCCACGCCGTTCGTGACGGTTTGTATACCAGTGATGGTGTCATCCTCTACGATCAGCGAGTCGTCGTCCTACTCTGCTTGCGAGAAGAGGTACTGTCGAGTCTGCACGGCGCTCATCAGGGTGTGGGCATGATGATCGCCTGGGCGGCAGTCAGCGTTTACTGGCCGGGGATCACGACCGACATACGGCTGACGCGCGACAGATGCAGACCATGCAGTCGCAACGCCCCCTCACAGCCATGTGCACCCCCAGAAGACATTCGGTCTCCAGAGTACCCATTCCAGCAGGTGTGTGCCGACTATTTCACATACAGAGGCCAGACATACCTCATCGTCGTTGACCGGTATTCGAACTGGCCCATCATCGAGAAAGCAAGTGATGGAAGCAAAGGCCTCATTGCCTGCCTTCGACAAATCTTCTCCACCTTCGGCATCGCTGACGAACTCACCAGCGACGGCGGACCAGAGTTCACTGCAAGGGAGACAGAGACCTTCCTGGAAGCCTGGGGAGTCCGACATCGCCGATCATCCGTGGCGTTCCCTCACGCCAACTGTCGGGCTGAGGTCGGTGTCAAGACCATGAAGCGTCTGATCGAGGGGAACTCTGGAAACAACGGCGAGCTCAATGTCGACAAGTTCCAGCGAGCGATACTTACGCATCGTAACACCCCCGACCCTTCCACAAAAGTATCGCCGGCACGCTGTGTGTTCGGGCGGCCAGTGCGAGATTTCATCCCCATCCCCCCTGGCCAATATCATCCCCATCCCACATGGAGGGAGACTCTGATGGCCCGAGAAGAGGCCCTTCGAAACAGACACATGCGCGCACACGAGCGCTGGTCTGAGCACACCTAGCGGCTGCCCCCTCTCAAGGTTGGTGACACAGTTCGCCTACAGAACCAGATGGGGAGATCACCCAAGAAGTGGGACAAAACGGGTCGTGTCGTGGAGGTGCGCCAGCACAACCAGTATGTAGTGCGCATCGACGGAAGCGGCCGGGCAACCCTGCGCAATCGCCAGTTCCTGCGCAGATACAGCCCGGTTGTCCCCAACCGCAGCCCACGTCTGGATGAACTGCTCGACAGCCTGCGTCACCGTCATCCGTCGCCCCCCATACGACCACAAGCACCCCCGGCGGCAGGAGCGACGCCTCTGCCACCAACACCATCTCCACACTCTTCGCCTCCATCACCGACCTGTCGCCGTCAATCGCCGGAACCATCGACGCCGGCGTGCGCACCCCGCACGCCGCCACGATCCATCGCGCCTGCATCTCCTCAGCAGAACACCCGGCCACGTGCCCAGAAGCCAGTGGAAGCCCCGCAATGACAGGACCCGCCGCCGATGGTGGACACCCCACTCGTGCCGGCACCGTCCCCTGCACCAACAACCCTACGACACAGCAATCGGCCACGGGCCCAAAAACCGATCCGCTACCGCAACCCCAGCTTCACGCAGTGACACACTTGTGTATATCACCTATGTCCCTATATATGTCCTATGTACCATGTTTATGTCTCGAGCCATTGATCGTTAGAGTTACCATGTTGGACTATGTCCCCTGTCGTTTATCGCGACAATTGTTTGCTAACTGAGAAGCTTTGTTTCTTTTCAAGCTCCCAAAGACTTGAGGGGAGATAGAGAGGTATGACCTGTAAAACCTTCTGTATTTGTTCCAGATATGTGCCCGACATTCAATATATGAAATGAGCAACTTGCCTATCTACATATGGCGTGCCTTGTGTGTACACCGCCGCCATGAGCATGACGTCACAGCCTTGGACGGCCGCACGAATGTTTGTATATAAGGCCCGCGTTTGAATCAGTCGGAGTGCGCCACGGGCTGGCGCACCATTCACGGTTAGTACGCGGTGACGCACAGGTCGGGGTGCCACGTGCCGGCGTGCCACGGTGGTGCGCCGCCAGCGCGCACCACTCACGGTTGGTACACGGCAGTCTCGCCGTTAGGAGGGGAATAATACCCCTGGTGCCCGAAATGGCAGTAACGGTGTAAATATGAGCCTGGAGTAACCGAGTATCTCTGTACCATTGGGCCTATATGTTCGGAACATCTGTTCTCTGTCTTACCCCGTCAACTTCAACCCGTGTTATAATTCGAGCCTGATGACAATATCTGACTCGTACATATATCTTGTAAAAGTGTGAGACGCTTTTGTTGAGAGATGCAACCGGGGATCAGGGGTTAAGGGAAGGCAAAGAAAGACCATATCGTACGCCACGCGTTCACTAACAATTCATACCCCTAGACACTTTGAGAACGAGCCCATAATCGAGTACATCTTTGAGTCCACACTGTTAGAGAACGAGGGTAGAACATGGAACTCACACTGGGGGCTTGCCGGAATGGTATAGAACAGAGAGAAACTTAGAATTCACAGGTGCAGCGTATGGCCGTCTCGCCCCTCAGCCAGACCGGGGCTGCGTATGGCCGTCTCCCCCCCCCCCCCCTCAGCCGGACCGGGGCAGCGTATGGCCGTCCCACTTCTCAGTAGAGCTGCCACTTTTCAGGCCTGAGACTACCCGCGCCGCGCCGCAAACACTGTTCAACTACCCACTACTACACACGTGCTCAAGACGCTGTCAACTACCCACAACTACCCTCAACATAAATCGTACTATTTTGGGATTGAAGAAAATTAAAGCAAAACCCTTTAAATTATGCAAATTCATGCAATAAACTTGAATGATATTGCTGATATGAAAGCGCAGTCACTGCAATAAGGTTTAAAACTTCCTTTTTTGAAAAGTTGAAAATTCTGCTACCCGCCAACTACCCACTTCAGCCAAATGATTGCTTGTGCTACCCACAACTACCCACGTGGGTAGTAACTACCCACGTTTCGTGGGTAGGCGGGTATAAAAGTGGCACCTCTACTTCTCAGTCAGACCGGTGCTGTGTATGGCCGTCTCTCCAGTCGCCCATCACACAGACCGGGGTCGGGGGTAGCGTATGCCGTCTCCCCTCAGCATGAATTAAGGTAGGGGTAATTATCCGCGGTAAACGTAATCTTAAATAGGATCGTACCTTAGTGCAACTATCCGTATCCCGTTCCCGTTCGAAATATTCGCACCGCACCGAGCCGCGTGCGGCGACAGCCGAGTCGGACCAGAGCACCAGTGACGTCACCCTAATGTTGAGCGATTGGGGCGCTAAAATCCCCGGATGACTCTACCTCTCTTATACGGCCTTGATTCTATGACCGTGTTTAAAAAAGGCAAGGCCCTAGATACTAAAAAAGACATATTCACGGCAAATTGAACTCGGCATATTTCGAAGCAAGGCCCTAGATACTTTTTGAAGCACTGAGGCCGATGCGAGATAATCTGGATGATCTAAGCTGTTACAAATAGTAATTCAGTTAATAATTTCCTCTTCTCTTGCAAGGAATTTCAATAATTGGGAATTTATTGATGTGCTGGTAAATCATACCATGTTTTTCATCATTTAATGCCATGGTAGAGTTTTTAACTAATTGTCAAATCAAAATTATAGTGCCATCATGATCAGATTCATGTGTTTTGCTTGGTAAATGGGTGATGTTCCTTTCCTCCACCAACTCCAACTGCTTGCCGAGCAGTGGAGGTAGGAGGCTCAACCGGTTGAAGTTGGTGAAGGCTCAACCAATTTTAGTCTAGGTGTGGGAATGACCGGGTAGAAAATGAAGCCTCAGCTTAATCTGGTTGAGGGTGCTGGAACAGCCCACAATCAGCTTTGGCCATGTGGCACCCCAATAAAAAAAAATGCAGCGAACTGCAAAGCATAGTCTTTTCAACAATTCTAGATGTAACCTGGCAGAACTGGTATCCTAAGACTTGGTTAATATTTTTCAGATGGCAACCATGCTTCCATCTGAAGCTGTAGAAGAGTATGACCCATATAAGGATGAGCGTCTTGGAAAAGTACGAGAAGTAGGAAATCAAGCTGTATGGAGTCTTTCTACATGCAAGCCAGGTATGCCTGCTAAAAAATTAAGACCTATGGTTTTCACCTACATGGAACAACTCATTGAGCATTAATTACTGTCAAATTGAGAAAGAATCTCATTTTTTGCTGATTAAGCAAATCAAACTTGCAATTCATGTTTTGTTTACACTAAAGCATCATATACACTGATTCTATGGGCTATGTCTGTCAACTCCAGGGTTTGGAGTTGACCAGCTAAGAGACCATTCTCTGGAGACCTACTGGCAGTCGGATGGTCCCCAGCCACACCTCATCAACATCCAGTTCAAACGGAAAACCACTGTACAGCAGGTGTGCATCTACTCTGACTTCAAACAGGATGAGAGCTACACACCCAACAGGTATGGCTTAGCAGCTGCATGGAACATGTATACAGGCTACTCATGCAATGGTGTGCAGGGGTCAGTTGGTGCCGCCACCAGCGCCACAGCCCCTCCTCTGCTACAGGGCATCAATCTGTGCTGACACCAGCTTCACATAGCTTCACATAGCTTCACATAGCTTCACATAGCTTCACATAGCTTCGCCTAGCTTCGCCTAGCTTCGCCTAGCTTCGCCTAGCTTCGCCTAGCTTCGCCTAGCTTCGCCTAGCTGCGTCTAGCTTCGCCTAGGGCTTG
Organism: Chirona hameri; assembly: GCA_036785665.1. Classification (NCBI taxonomy): domain Eukaryota; kingdom Metazoa; phylum Arthropoda; class Thecostraca; order Balanomorpha; family Balanidae; genus Chirona; species Chirona hameri. Next base: position 121,692 of record JAXIVJ010001644.1, on the reverse strand, counting down.
TTCCCGTCGCACCTCTAACCTCCTCAAAGTTGCTCCAACTTGCAACTGTCCTATACTAATGCACAGACAGTTGCAAGTTGGAGCAACTTGGAGGAGGTTAGAGGAGGTTAGAGGTGCCACTGGAACAGGCCCATAGCTTCACATAGCTTCACATAGCTTCACTTCGACATCCCTTCCCCAGGATGTCGATCCGTGTCGGCACCAACTTCACCACCCCTCCCCCCCCTCTTCGGCAGGGTGTCTATCCGTGCCGGCACCAGTTTCCACGACCTGCGCGAGCTCGAAGTGAAGGAGCTGACGGAGCCGTCCGGCTGGATGGTGTTCGCGCTGCGCGGCGCCGACGACCGGCCGCTGCGCACCTACCACGTGCAGATCGCCGTCATCACCAACCACCAGAACGGCCGCGACACGCACATGCGCCAGGTGCGCGTGCACGCGCCCGTGGAGCAGCGCGGTGTCATGGTGGACCCCGTGGGCAGCTTCGTCAGTGTGGACTGCTCCCAGTTCGCGTGCATCAGGTAGCTGTGAAGGGGGATTGGGAGGACGCGGAGAGGGGTTGTTGGGAGCGGGTGGATAAGTGAGAGGTGTTGGACGGCGGTGCATGTGGCGGCTGCTCGTGTGGCTGGTCGTGCCGGTGATTGGTGCACGGACGGGTGAGACGCGCGTGCGGTGGTGAGCGTGTGTTACGTGTCTCTGACCCGTGTACCGTACACCGTCGGCAGCGGTCGGGTAAACTGCGATGGCGTGGCAAAGCGTAATGTTGCTCGTGTGATATCGCATCCTGTAAATTTTTCGCGTGTCCGGCCTGTCCTTTGTCTGGCTTGTTATCCTGTGTGTCCTTCCGATCTTCATGGTTCGTGTGAGGGCGTGATGAGCTCATTTACTGAGTTGCCAGAGGTTTAATCCAGAGTCGATCGATCTTGATGCGGACAGCTATCTCACAAGGGTGGCACTCTGCGATGGTAAAGTTGCCAGCCCGTGTCATGTCATGGTGGTGATCTATATTATCGTGCTTCATTTCATGTGTCATGTTCATTGAAATATATGTCATACTCCCCGGGTCTGTTTTGGCATATAACCACAAAACGGGCTCCGCCACGGAGAGGGGGGGGGGGGGGGGGTAGAGGGAGTATCCTCTAACCCCCCCCCCCTTTTGGGGACTTTTGACATTACACCTATGTGGGTTGCATGGAAAGAATAGACTTCAGAACAGACTGGTTATTGATTCAAACTTTTTGGGAACAATTCAATCATGATTCATTTTGGAATCTGAATGATTCAATCACCGCTCGGTTCACAGATACAATTTTGAGAATTGATTCATTCTGATTCAAAGAATCGAAAAAATATTTTAATTGATTCACGTTTGATTCAACATTTGAATATGAGGTGAATTTATGTCAAATCAATAAAAATGGAAACATGCATATATATATGATCATTAAAACATTTGTACAGCAATAGTATTTCAGTATGATTGAATGCAGCCACTGGGACTGCATGTATTTGTGCAATTTACCAGTGTACTTGAATCGTTAAATCTTTTGATTCAATCAGCCTTGATTTGATGCGGGTTTTGATTCAGTCACGATTCATGAATCAAAATATCTGGTGGTGAATCAATTGTTTTGATTCAATGAATTTTGATTGAATGATTCCAATCGATTCAATCAGTGTCGAATCAATAACCAGTCCGCTTCAGAATTTTTCTGCCTCCCCTGCCCCCCCCCCCCCTAACACACACACAATTTGTCGCGACAGGATCAGATGGAGATAGCATGTAGATGCAAGCGCACGTTTTTCGATTTGGCCGAGATGGTTTAATCGCATTCGGCATTTGTCATAAACCATGGATTGCAGTTTGTCTATGGCAATAATAATCCAAATGCAGTGTTGGGATGCCTGCAGTGACTTGTGCAATGACCTGTAACTTGCAACTGCAATATTTGAATTTTGTACTATGATTGTGCGAATTTTAATCGAAATCGACGGGGTCCGCCATTTTCATGACCTAAGATAACCCCGATGACCTTGCACTGTGACCGCCGATATCTTATGATTTTGAATGTCACAAATACACATATATTTTCTGAGAGGAGGAATAGCTCTGTTAGTCTGCCAAATTGCATTATGATCGGTGAGTACCGCGGGTACCGTGAATGTGTCACGCGAACGCCGAACGTGAATGTGCACGTCGAACTAAATTGATGAACGTAATATTTTAGTGTAATATTTGCACAAAGAGTGTAAAAAAGCGAAAGGTGGATTTCCTTCATATGGAAGCAGAATTGATGACTGGTATTGTGCGGGGGAGCGCAAGTTGTTTGGTAGCCGAGACGTCACCATGGCAGTCGAATCCCGCTCCACAGTGTTAAGGCAATGCAAAGTGGCTTGGTAGTTACCCCCATTCAATTTTTTATCTAAGCCAGATGGATACAAATATTTATGCTCGATGGGAAGCTAGTTTCTTCAAGATTCCTGAAATGGCCTCCAATTTTACCTGAGACATTCCAATCGTCCACAATTATCGGTCGAGTGGAGGCATGTTCCGCACACACTGCGCTCCGGAGCGGGGGGCCCGCTGTCAGAGGCCGCAAGTTGATGAGAATTGCTGCGACGCCTTGCCAGAGAATGTTCCGCCGCCGGGCCGGACGGCCGCCGCCGCCGGCCCCCAGGCCCAGCGGCACCAGGCCCGGCGGCGGCCTGGTGCTTCGTAATTTCCTGCCTGAATGCAAACTCTGTTACAGCTGACTAATTGTGATGTATCGTTTATATGGTGTTTATATGGTGTTTATAGGCATTTTTGCAATAAAATTGATGTACCAATGAACTTTAAATATTATTTTAACTCGAAAACATACACAATTCTATTTAATATATTTCGTTTTCTTTTCAGATATTTGTCCGATGTGATAACCATATCCTACTATATAGTGGAAATTCGAGAAGCAAATGAGAACTATTCCAAAAAGCAAACCAGAAATAGTTATGTGGTAATATAGTTAGTTTATTCTAGTTTGAACCAGACGTGACGTCTCCATGGCAGTCGCTGAACTTGAACCTACTCATTATATAAGTATTCGGGACAAAATTAATGGAACAGCCAGAATGACCACTTCCACCACCAAAGTGGACACTCTCCCCATCAACTTAACACGTGCGTCAAACTAGCAGCAGATCGATATTGCCCATTATTGATATTGGGCAATCTACAATTGTGAAGTCCGTCGCCTCAGAATCGCCTGAAACTTGGCAGGTAAGTCCTCCTTGCCACACTGAACACGAAAAATATAAAATTAGCCTGGAACAATGGCTAATTTCAGAGTTATACCATTTTAGATATCTACAAATTTGAGGCCCGTCGCCTTAGAATCGCCTGAAACTTGGCAGGTAATTCCTCCTTGCCACGCTGAACACGAAAAACGTAAAATTAGTCTGGAACAATGGCTACTTTCAAAGTTATACCGTTTTAGATATCTACAGTTTTGAGGCCCGTCGCCTTAGAATCGCCTGAAACTTAGCAGGTAGATCCTCCTTGCCACGCTGAACACGAAAAACGTAAAATTAGCCTGGAACAATGGCTACTTTCAGAGTTATACCGTTTTAGATATCTACAGTTTTGAGGCCCGTCGCCTTAGAATCGCCTGAAACTTAGCAGGTAGATCCTCCTTGCCACGCTGAACACGAAAAACGTAAAATTAGTCTGGAACAATGGCTACTTTCAAAGTTATACCGTTTTAGATATCTACAGTTTTGAGGCCCGTCGCCTTATAATTGCCTGAAACTTGGCAGGTAATTCCTCCTTGCCACGCTGAACACGAAAAACGTAAAATTAGCCTGGAACAATGGCTACTTTCAGAGTTATACCGTTTTAGATATCTACAGTTTTGAGGCCCGCCGCCTTAGAATCGCCTGAAACTTAGCATGTAGATCCTCCTTGCCACGCTGAACACGAAAAACGTAAAATTAGCCTGGAACAATGGCTACTTTCAGAGTTATACCGTTTTAGAGATCTACAGTTTCGAGGCCCGTCGCCTCAGAATCGCCTGAAACTTGGCAGGTAAGTTCTCCTTGCCACGCTAAAAACGAAAAACGTAAAATTAGCCTGGAACAATGGCTACTTTAAGAGTTATACCGTTTTAGATATCTACAGTTTTGAGGCCCGTCGCCTTAGAATCGTCTGAAACTTGGCAGGTAAGTCCTCCTTGGCACGCTGAACACGAAAAACGTAAAATTAGTCTGGAACAATGGCTACTTTCAAAGTTATACCGTTTTAGATATCTACAGTCTTGAGGCCCGTCGCCTTAGAATCGCCTGAAACTTAGCAGGTAGATCCTCCTTGCCACGCTGAACACGAAAAACGTAAAATTAGTCTGGAACAATGGCTACTTTCAAAGTTATACCGTTTTAGATATCTACAGTTTTGAGGCCCGTCGCCTTAGAATCGCCTGAAACTTGGCAGGTAGATCCTCCTTGCCACGCTGAACACGAAAAACGTAAAATTAGTCTGGAACAATGGCTACTTTCAAAGTTATATCGTTTTAGATATCTACAGTTTTGAGGCCCGTCGCCTTAGAATTGCCTGAAACTTAGCAGATAGATCCTCCTTGCCACGCTGAACACGAAAAACGTAAAATTAGCCTGGAACAATGGCTACTTTCAGAGTTATACCGTTTTAGAGATCTACAGTTTCGAGGCCCGTCGCCTCAGAATCGCCTGAAACTTGGCAGGTAAGTCCTCCTTGCCACGCTGAACACGAAAAACGTAAAATTAGCCTGGAACAATCATGACCACTCTGGAGGACAGATGGATTTGTTGTGATATGATAGAAACATGAAATCCTAACGACATCGAGTCTGTACCGACAAAAAATTCAAGAACAAGGAGTAATAGCCTGAAGCTAACTACTATGCAAGCATCAGCACTGTACCTATGAGAGGACAATGTTTTTTTTTCTGTCCAGGGTGGTCAACATGTGGAACTAGTTAACTCAATGTCCTAGCATTGGGAAATTTGGGTGGAAAACGACACCCTATGGATACTATTTTCCACTCCTTTTCCTGAGTTTTACAGTGAATTTTACACTCCTTATTTTATAATGCATTGGATAATTGGAACCCTGACACTGATTTATGAGTGTAATGATGGGGACAGCCTGTGCAGGGAAAGACAGGTGGGAATTTAACTAATTCTGGCAAGGAGGTAACAAAGTCAAGTTCATGTTTTTTTTGGTTGAATTGTCCACTCTTTATGCTTATTTTTAGCCAGCATTTTCCACTCTGCACCCCAGCTCCAAAGAAATCCTAGGACCGAGTTAACTGAAGAGGTCGTCACGTCACGAGCGCCAGCGTCAACACATTCAAAAACAGCTATGCCAGACTATGCTCAAACCGAATGAGAAGATGCTGCACCTAACGAGCACCCTACTCCCTTTCCTCTTGATCCTATCTATCTACTAGCAGTATAAGCAGTACATACCGTACACAGCCTGATCCTTAAAACGGCGAATTATGTATGGCGTACGCTATGCATAGTTCCCTTCAAGAGCAGCACTGTTATTGTTGGATTAGGGGGCGTAGACAAGAGCAGCACGTGTCGGCTTCCTTTATTTTGAAACGACTGCGCAGGAATTGTAAGCATTCCGCGTCAAGTTAGCCAGATATTCAACTGACAGACATTCAAACTGGAAACGGAATTACTTTAGAAGTAGCCCGTGTTCCAGACTAATTTTACGTTTTTCGTGTTCAGCGTGGCAAGGAGGACCTACCTGCAAATTTGCAGGCGATTCTGAGGCGACGGGCCTCACAACTGTACATCTGGTAAACTGTATAACTCTGAAAGTAACCATTGTTCCAGGCCATTTTTTTTATTTTTCGTGTTCAGTGTGGCAAGGAGGACCTACCTGCCAAGTTTCAGTCGATTCTAAGGCGACGGGCCTCAAAACTGTAGATCTCTAAAACGGCATAACTCTGAAAGTAACTATTGTTCCAGACTAATTTTACGTTTTTCGTGTTCAGCGTGGCAAGGAGGATCTACCTGCTAAGTTTCAGGCGATTCTAAGGCGACGGGCCTCAAAACTGTAGATATCTAAAATGGTATAACTCTGAAAGTAGCCATTGTTCCAAGCTAATTTTACGATTTTCGTGTTCAGCGTGGCAAGGAGGACTTACCTGCTAATTTTCAGGCGATTCTAAGGCGACGGGTTTCAAAACTGTAGATATCTAAAACGGCTTAACTCTGAAAGAAGCCATTGTTCCAGACTAATTTTACGTTGTTCGTGTTCAGCGTGGCCAGGAGGACTTACCGGCCAAGTTTCAGGCGATTCTAAGGTGACGGGCCTCAAAACTGTAGATATCTAAAACGGTATAACTTTGAAAGTAGCCATTGTTCCAGACTAATTTTACGTTTTTCGTGTTCAGCGTGGCAAGGACGACTTACTTGCCAAGTTTCAGGCGATTCTGAGGCGACGGGCCTCAAAACTGTAATTATCTAAAATGGTATAACTCTGAAATTAGCCATTGTTCCAGGCTAATTTTATATTTGTCGTGTTCAGTGTGGCAAGAAGGACCTACCTGCTAAGTTTCAGGCGATTCTGAGGCGACGGGCCTCATAACTGTAGATCTCTAAAACGGTATAACTCTGAAAGTAGCCATTGTTCCAGGCTAAGTTTACGATTTTCGTGTTCAGCGTGACAAGGAGGACTTACCGGCCAAGTTTCAGGCGATTCTAAGGCGACGGGCCTCAAAACTGTAGATATCTAAAATGGTATAACTCTGAAAGTAGCCATTGTTCCAGGCTAATTTTACGATTTTCGTGTTCAGCGTGGCAAGGAGGACTTACCTGCTAAGTTTCAGGCGATTCTAAGGCGACGGGTTTCAAAACTGTAGATATCTAAAACGGTTTAACTCTGAAAGAAGCCATTGTTCCAGACTAATTTTACGTTGTTCGTGTTCAGCGTGGCCAGGAGGACTTACCGGCCAAGTTTCAGGCGATTCTAAGGCGACGGGCCTCAAAACTGTAGATATCTAAAACGGTATAACTTTGAAAGTAACCATTGTTCCAGACTAATTTTACGTTTTTCGTGTTCAGCGTGGCAAGGACGACTTACTTGCCAAGTTTCAGGTGATTCTGAGGCGACGGGCCTCAAAACTGTAGTTATCTAAAATGGTATAACTCTGAAATTAGCCATTGTTCCAGGCTAATTTTATATTTGTCGTGTTCAGTGTGGCAAGAAGGACCTACCTGCTAAGTTTCAGGCGATTCTGAGGCGACGGGCCTCATAACTGTAGATCTCTAAAACGGTATAACTCTGAAAGTAGCCATTGTTCCAGGCTAATTTTACGTTTTTCGTGTTCAGCGTGGCAAGGGGGAATTACCTGCCAAGTTTCAGGCAATTCTAAGGCGACGGGCCTCAAAACTGTAGATATCTAAAACGGTATAACTTTGAAAGTAGCCATTGTTCCAGACTAATTTTACGTTTTTCGTGTTCAGCGTGGCAAGGAGGATCTACCTGCTAAGTTTCAGGCGATTCTGAGGCGACGGGCCTCAAATTTGTAGATATCTAAAATGGTATAACTCTGAAATTAGCCATTATTCCAGGCTAATTTTATATTTGTCGTGTTCAGTTTGGCAAGAAGGACCTACCTGCTAAGTTTCAGGCGATTCTGAGGCGACGGGCCTCATAACTGTAGATCTCTAAAACGGTATAACTCTGAAAGTAGCCATTGTTCCAGGCTAATTTTACGATTTTCGTGTTCAGCGTGACAAGGAGGACTTACCGGCCAAGTTTCAGGCGATTCTAAGGCGACGGGCCTCAAAACTGTAGATATCTAAAACGGTATAACTTTGAAAGTAGCCATTGTTCCAGGCTAATTTTACGTTTTTCGTGTTCAGCGTGGCAAGGAGGAATTACCTGCCAAGTTTCAGGCAATTCTAAGGCGACGGGCCTCAAAACTGTAGATATCTAAAACGGTATAACTTTGAAAGTAGCCATTGTTCCAGACTAATTTTACGTTTTCGTGTTCAGCGTGGCAAGGAGGATCTACCTGCTAAGTTTCAGGCGATTCTAAGGCGACGGGCCTCAAAACTGTAGATATCTAAAACGGTATAACTTTGAAAGTAGCCATTGTTCCAGACTAATTTTACGTTTTTCGTGTTCAGCGTGGCAAGGAGGACTTACCTACCAAGTTTCAGACGATTCTAAGGCGACGGGCCTCAAAACTGTAGATATCTAAAACGGTATAACTCTGAAAGTAGCCATTGTTCCAGGCTAATTTTACGTTTTTCGTGTTCAGCGTGGCAAGGAGGTTCTACCTGCTAAGTTTCAGGCGATTCTAAGGCGACGGGCCTCAAAACTGTAGATATCTAAAACGGTATAACTTTGAAAGTAGCCATTGTTCCAGACTAATTTTACGTTTTTCGTGTTCAGCGTGGCAAGGAGGAATTACCTGCCAAGTTTCAGGCGATTCTAAGGCGACGGGCCTCAAATTTGTAGATATCTAAAATGGTATAACTCTGAAATTAGCCATTGTTCCAGGCTAATTTTATATTTTTCGTGTTCAGTGTGGCAAGGAGGACTTACCTGCCAAGTTTCAGGCGATTCTGAGGCGACGGACTTCACAATTGTAGATTGCCCAATATCTGGCACTACTGCCAGATATTGGGCAATATCGACCTGCTGCTAGTTTGACGCACGTCAACTTAACAAACATGCCAGAATAGCCCAAGCCACCTCCAAAAAGACCAATTCACCACCAAAAAGACGAATCCACCACCAACGATGCCAGATGGAATATGGAATGCAGAAACCCGACTAAACAGCATGAACATTGAACAGCATCAGGGTGCCGGCGGAGGACTTTGAACAATCATCAAAATTCATAACTTTTTTTAAGCAACTTGCTGGTCAAAGACATGCCAGAATATACGTAATTGAAGCATCTCATACTCCCTGTTCGCCGTTATCATCGATCATGGGCATCGAGCTATGATTTTAGGTTACGGGGAGGATGGATGAATCCAAGATAAATCGGTATGCCGATCGACCTAGCTTCATAGGCGTCGCCAGTTTTTTTTTAGGCTGGGGTGGGCAAAATGCAAATGCGAACTAAAGCCGAACCACGCCGGATCGAATGGTGAAGACCCCGCCCAAAGCGGTCCCATAGGTTCGGAGCATGGCGTCGTCGTCAACGATTTTTGGTGGTTTGGGTCCAATTTGGTCCACTTACATTGGACCAAAGTGCATAAAACTCAAAACGGCACCGTTTTGGACCACGCCGGATCGAATAGTGAAGACCCCGCCCAAATCGGTCCCATAGGTTAGGAGCATGACGTCGGCAACGATTTTTGGTGGTTTTGTCCAATTTGGTCCACTTACATTGGACTAAAGTGGATACAACTCAAAACGGCACCGTTTTGGACCACGCCGGGTGGAATGGTGAAGATCCCGCCCATAGGTTCGTAGCATGACGCTGTCGACAAATTGGTACGGGGAAATTCGGGTCCAATTTCGTCCACTTGACTGCACCATTGTGGATACAACTCAAAACGGCACCCATTCCGACCAGTCGGAATCGATTGGTGAAGAAATCAAGTAGATCGGTCCCATAGTTGCGAAACATCGCTAATCTGGTCGGTTTTTGGACCCTCCAATTTAAATGGCGGCGGAACCCGTACTTGTCAGTTGTCGCGACGCTATCTGGCATGACAGTTTGGTTTAGAATATGATCTTGTTTAGCTGACGAGGGCAAATATACTAATTTCTGGTTTTATTTATACCTTCCCTACTAGATTTTGGTATTCGGTCTAAGTGATTTGGTGGTAAATTAGCAAATTAGGCTGTGAGTGTCCTTTTTGGACATTTTTTCTTTCATCTGGATACTCAAGTGGACGTTTCGGCTGCAGGATGTGCTATATTGGTGGTGGAAGTGTCAAATTTGGTGGTGGCATTGTTCAAATTAGTGGCATTAATCTATTTGGCTATGGAGTGTCAATTTTGGTGGCGTTTGTTCATTTTGGTGGCGAGTGATCTTTTTGGTGCTGTTCTGTACGTTTTAGTGATTGATTAATAGGGAGCCTAAGTATTCTGGTATTGTATAGATGCATCTTGCGCAGACGAGACAGTTGTGGATGCCAACAATGTCGATGGTGCGTGCCGGTTTGTGTGTAGAAGACGAAAATGGAAAATTTGCCTTGAAAATATGTAATAATTTGTCATGTATGATAAGGAATTTACTCTTATCGGTATTGTTGAAATAATTTTTTGATGATTTGCCTGATTGTGCTTATTATAAAACACTATATGCAGTGAGATGGGCTTAAGTTAAAAGTAGCTTAATTTCGAGAAAGGGCGTGATTAATTGCACAGTGCATTTCAGCTTTGTCTGGTCATTAATTCGTCTTGCATTTGTCTTATGAACCTTCATGTTGAAATTCCATGTTTTAAGGAGTTCTTGCGACTTCTTGTCCCAATCAGACATCAGTCAGGCTCGGGTTGGGAATGATAATGGCTGAATTTGCTATTCTGTTAAGCTCAGGTTTCTGAACTGAGCTGTGGTGGCGTGGTGGCTCTATAGCTGTTCTGGTGATAGGCTTAGGCAAGTGGCTTCAGTCTCCACTGAGTGAAATGAGCTAAAAATACTGACAAGTTTCCTGAATAAATTATAAGTGGGTTCTGCAAAGGTATTGTGATGTTGCAGCAGCTCAGCATCATCATTTCCTAGGTACAATATGATGAGTTTCTGTGATGTCTTCACCTTATTTGGAATTAACTGAGAATTAATAAAGGGATCTTAATTAACTTATCACTTCTATCATATCATGTGCCAGTCTGCAAAATGTGGCAGGAACCTCAACAAGATATTTGGGACAGCCCAAATCCTACCCCATTTGGGGTAGGATTTGCCAGACAAAATTTTGCTCCTCAACCAAATGTTGTTGGCTGGGGGGGGGGGGGGGGCAGGTTGTCAGCAGAATCACATTCTATCATGTGTAAATTGGTTCTGAATGGTGTGAGTTGCCCCAAATCATCTTACCACTGCCCTGGGCAGCAATTTCTGCCCCATAATTTCAAAAGCTGCCCCAAAATTGTAAAACCTGCTTCAATTTTGATGTGTTAGTGTCAACTGCCAACCCTGTCGTGACAAGATCTTGTTGAAACCTGCCACGTTTTGCAGACTGGATCTGGGATTGTGTGTAATAGAATCTCAAAATTGAAGCTATCAGATTTGTAGAAAGTCCAGTTAGGACAGTTTACTCTTCCTACTAAAGCAATAGTGGTTCCTCCAGAATATTGATTTTCATAACTGTGGCATATAGTATTTTTCCCATTAATTTTGCCTTTCACTTCCAGATACAGAAAATGTGAAGTAGATTCTGACTTCTAGTCTGCTTTGAATGCATCAAGTGACTGACCAGTATCTAAGCAAGTTTGGCTGGCTTAGATATTGGTCACACTGGAAATGTTTTTGGTGTGCTGTGTCCTACAAGCTCACACAAGTCTTCTTTTAAGAATTTGTTCACACAATTCATGCTTGGTCTGGTACCTATCATGTAAAAGTCCTGAATAAATATTGTCTTTGAACTCCCATACCTCTCTTAACCCATACCTCTCTTAACCCACAACTTACAGGGGGGGCTATCCCCCCCCCCTTCCCGTTATTTTGCAATAACTCCTAAACGAACACAGGTATTGTCACTAAACTTGCAGTACCTTCTCTCACATCAATTCTACACATGTTGGCAAAAGGAAAAATATGAGGTTATGATAGGTCAACCGGGAATGACGTCAGAGTGACGTCATGTTTTTCGATTTTTGTTGCAAAATAATGGTTTGCAGAAAACGCTGTCAAAGGTACGATGTTTAAGATAAACTCAATTGTCTTTAATCAAATTACTCACAATAGACCAGGCTATCAAACTGCTATCTCGGATTTTTGAGTTTTTATGAAATTAAAAAATTTGAGAAATCCAAATACATTTTTTTAAACACAATTTTCAAGTAAAAATCATAACTATCCAAAAACCGGAATATATGTGATCGAGACGTGTGCGGTAAATATGTGTATAAAATTTGAAGTCGATATCTTCACAAATGACTGAGTTATGACCTTTAAATGACACAAATTGACCACCTCACCGCATTACTATGCATAAAAAACGCATTTTCATTTTTGCTTTTTACTTCTATTTATCTGGAACAAACAATGTTCTAAGGTCATTTTTCGCGTTCTATACGAAAAACAAACCCATAAACATGTGTTACAACGCCTAATGACCGTAATCTACAGTTTGACCTCGTGACCTCGGATGACCTTGACATGACCCAAGGTCATAAACAGCTTAGAAAGGTACTTAGAAGTGTCAGACACACGAATCATACCGATTTATCGACAGCCTATGCGTTTAATATCGCAATTTTGCGCGACAATTCCATCCATCGAGACCTTTTGACATGGTCAAACATTTTGCACTTGACCTGACCTGTGACGTCATCGGTGACCCTGAGGTCAACAATATTATGTTTCCCTCGATAAATTTCCCAGGGCTATCGAATGCCGTTTGAATTTTTACATTCGGTCCAGTAGTTCCGGAGATCCGAGGGGGGGGGGGCAAAAAATAGCCCCCCCCCCAGTAAGTCGCGTTATGAAATATACCCCAGTAACTCGCGGGTTAATTCTTGGTACACATCAGTAACATGCAGGACCAGAATGGTGAATCTGGCGGGCTTGTTTGTGATGTCATATATGCAACTAAAGTAACTCAACTTCCTTACAAAGCTGTTTTGCATATGATGACTTAATGTGTCTGTTGTGCATGTATTCCTTGGAATGATATTTTCCTTTGACTTCCAGATACAAAAAATGTGAAGTAGATTCTGATTTCTAGTCTGCTTTGAATGCATCAAGTGACTGAACAGAGGCAAACATGATGCGTCTTTGGTGGACAGCATTGTGTGTAATATTCCTCCAGCTATATGTTGATGCTTTTGAAGAAGTCACTAAAGAGAAACTAGCTCGACTTCGGTAAGTTTTAGACATGCTATTAGATACCCTTTAATCTTTATATTTATTATTTGGCATATCAACATCATCTGTTGTATTTTCCTCTGGTCAATATGCCATTTTACATGGCATGTTTTGTAGAATGGTTCAGGATGAATCATCCACCAGACTACCTTATAATTATATTACAGATGATGTTCAATTTGTTGCATATGTATGGATACAACAACATGTCTATTAAATCGTACATCTATCTCCCCACTCACTGCCTGCTGACTGCACAACAGTCAACCACAATCAACAACATAGCGCCTATTGAAGTGCCCAGGACTACCATGGATCGGACTAAATCACACATGTGGAACAAGTACTCATGCCTGCCATCAAGCTACCAACTGTCCGGAGCTCCACCTCTATCTATGCCATTGGTTGGGAGCTCCACCTCTCTCTATGCCATTGGTTGGGAGCTCCACCTCTATCTATGCCATTGGTTGGGAGCTCCACCTCTATCTATGCCATTGGTTGGGAGCTCCACCTCTATCTATGCCATTGGTTGGGAGCTCTACCCCTCTCTATGCCATTAGTTATGATAACCTTTCTCTATGCCATTAGTTATGATAACACCTCTCTCTATGGCTCTATGCCATACCTCTCTATGCCATTAGTTATGATAACACCTCTCTCTATGGCTCTATGCCATACCTCTTTATGCCATTAGTTATGATAACATATCTCTATGCCATTCATTATGATAACTTTGCTGACGCCGTCCTCGTCCCGTTTCCAGAGAGGAGGTGCGTGAAATGTTCCAGCACTCGTACGAGGGTTACCTCCAGCACGCATACCCGCTGGACGAGCTGCGGCCGCTGACCTGTGACGGCGTCGACACCTGGGGATCCTACTCGCTGACACTGATCGACGCGCTCGACACGCTGGCCGTTATGGGCAACCACAGGTGAGTTGGCGTGCCACGTGGAGAGGTTTGTGAACGCGGGCATGGCCTCTATGTGGCTTGAAGCTCCAGTAGGTTTGTCAGTGATAATGCCTGCTGCTGCTGCCGGTGATAGTGTTGAACTAGTGGTCGTCTACACTCAGTTCTGTCCTACCACATCAGCTAGGTTGCATTGGAACCCTGGACTCACCGTTCGCACCACGGTATGACGTGACGTGTATGACGTGTATGACGTGTATGACGTGTATGACGTGACGTGACGTGTCGGCATGACGTGCCGTGTTCGCTGGCAGCGAGTTCCGGCGCGTGGCGGAGCTGATTGTGACGTCACACGCGGATATGGACCTGAACATCAACGTGTCCGTGTTCGAGACCAACATCCGCGTGGTGGGTGGCCTGCTCAGCGCTCACCTCATGCTCGACAGGTCAGTCAGACACACTGCCGTGTAGGTGTGGAAATTATGATCGCTGCCAAGTGCCAGCTCTGACCTGACCTGGTCTGGCCTGAACACAGCGATAGAGTGAAGTTGTCTTTTGGTTGGTCCTGCAACGGACCCCAGCTGATGTTGGCGGCTGACTTTGGCGGCTGATCTGATCCGACCTGCAGGGCCGGAGCGGAACTGCCGTTGTGCTGGTCCTGTAACGGGCCTCTGCTGGCTCTGGAGGCTGCCCTGACCTGACCTGCAGGGTCGGATCAGAGTTACCGCTGGGTTGGACCTGTAATGACCCTCTGCTGGCTCTGGAGGCTGACCTGACCTGACCTGACGGCTGACCCGCAGGGCTGGTGTGGAATTACCGCTGGGTTGGCCCTGTAACGGCCCTCTGCTGGCTCTGGCGGCGGACCTGACCTGACCTGACCTGACCTGACGGCTGACCCGCAGGGCTGGTGCGGAGTTACCGCTGGGTTGGCCCTGTAACGGCCCTCTGCTGGCTCTGGCGGCGGACGTCGCCGGTCGAATTCTTCCCGCTTTCGACACACCCACGGGTAAGTTTTGTTTCCTTCCCGTCTTTAGTACCCCGCGGGATAGTTTGAAGTGAGCTGTGTCTGTGTGAGGACCACCACATGTGCCACAGAGCCGCTCGAAAGTGAAGTAGCCTGCCTGTCCTAACCTATCTGACCCGCGGTCCGGTGACAATCTGCTTGACCCGCTGTGTCGACTGTGGTGTGGTGTCCAGACATGTTGTACGGCACGGTGAACCTGCGGTACGGGGTGCCGCCCGGGGAGTCAGACGTGACCCTTCTGACCCTCTGTCTCCCGTGTTAGGTATGCCGTACGGCACGGTGAACCTGCGGTACGGCGTGCCTCCCGGGGAGTCTGACATGATCCTTCTGGCCCTCTGTATCTCCCGTGCTAGGTATGCCGTACGGCACGGTGAACCTGCGGTACGGCGTGCCTCCCGGTGAGACTCCCATCACCTGCACCGCCGGCGTCGGCACCTTCATCGTCGAGTTCGGCACCCTCTCCAGGCTCACAGGTACCGGTACTGATAATGTGCGCTGATTCATAGCGAGCGACCGTTTCAGAGTTATCACTGGCGCTTAAATTCACACCTGGATACATTGTTTGTTCACTTCTATCATAGTTGGGCAGGTGACTCGAAGCGATCGTACTCACCTACCTGACCGATGACCGATGATATACATGACCTACATAGACCTACATGACCGATGACACACCGTTCCCAGGTGATCCGCTGTACGAGCGGGTGGCGCTGCGGGCCTTGTACGCGCTCTGGGAGCGGCAGTCCACCCTGGGCCTCTTCGGCAACCACATCAACGTGGTGACCGGCAAGTGGACCGCCATGGACGCTGGCATCGGTAGGTGGAACTGTGGCAAGTCGGTCTTGTATTACCGGTCTGTGCTACTTTGTAAATAGCTTTTGCTTTTGTGGATGGCCGTGCGATGACCAGATAGCGCTATATTCTGCTGGTCACCATTTCCTCAAAAGGCGTCTTATGTTGATGAACAGTGAAGGACGTTGCTGAACGGTACGGAACGGTAGCAACTGTGCACGGTAGCAACTGTGCACGGTACCAACTGTGAACGGTAGCAACTGTGAACGGTACCAACTGTGAACGGTACCAACTGTGAACGGTACCAACTGTGAACGGAACGGTACCAACTGTGAACGGAACCAACTGTGAACGGTATCAACTGTGAACGGTACCAACTGTGAACGGAACCAACTGTGAACGGTATCAACTGTGAACGGTAGCAACTGTGAACGGTACCAACTGTGAACGGTACCAACTGTGAACGGTACCAACTGTGAACGGTACCAACTGTGAACGGTACCAACTGTGAACGGTACCAACTGTGAACGGTACCAACTGTGAACGGTACCAACTGTGAACGGTAGCAACTGTGCACGGTAGCAACTGTGCACGGTACCAACTGTGAACGGTAGCAACTGTGAACGGTACCAACTGTGAACGGTACCAACTGTGAACGGTACCAACTGTGAACGGAACGGTACCAACTGTGAACGGAACCAACTGTGAACGGTATCAACTGTGAACGGTACCAACTGTGAACGGAACCAACTGTGAACGGTATCAACTGTGAACGGTAGCAACTGTGAACGGTACCAACTGTGAACGGTACCAACTGTGAACGGTACCAACTGTGAACGGTACCAACTGTGAACGGTACCAACTGTGAACGGTACCAACTGTGAACGGTACCAACTGTGAACGGTACCAACTGTGCACGGTAGCAACTGTGCACGGTACCAACTGTGAACGGTAGCAACTGTGAACGGTACCAACTGTGAACGGTACCAACTGTGAACGGTACCAACTGTGGACGGTACCAACTGTGAACGGTACCAACTGTGAACGGTACCAACTGTGCACGGTAGCAACTGTGCACGGTACCAACTGTGAACGGTACCAACTGTGAACGGTACCAACTGTGAACGGTACCAACTGTGAACGGTACCAACTGTGAACGGTACCAACTGTGAACGGTACCAACTGTGCACGGTAGCAACTGTGCACGGTACCAACTGTGAACGGTACCAACTGTGAACGGTACCAACTGTGAACGGTACCAACTGTGAACGGTACCAACTGTGAACGGTACCAACTGTGAACGGTACCAACTGTGCACGGTAGCAACTGTGCACGGTACCAACTGTGAACGGTACCAACTGTGAACGGTACCAACTGTGAACGGTAGCAACTGTGCACGGTACCAACTGTGAACGGTATCAACTGTGAACGGTACCAACTGTGAACGGTATCAACTGTGAACGGTACCAACTGTGAACGGTACCAACTGTGAACGGAACGGTACCAACTTATCAGGAACTGAGGAGGGATGATTTCTGTCGATATATTGTATGAGTGTATGTCGTCTGTTGGTGATATTTACCGACACATGCCTCTGAGATATTGTTCCCATTTTGTGCCCATGCTCTGACGTGCTTTTCATTATCCATACAAATGACTCGCTGGTCGCTCTGTGTGAGCAGGTGCCGGCGTGGACTCGTACTATGAGTACCTAGTGAAGGGCTCTCAGCTGCTGCAGCGGCCCGAGCTGGCCGCCATGTTCGAGCAGGCGCGCCGCGCCGTGGACACGCACGTGCGCCGCGAGGACTGGCACATGTGGGTCTCCATGAGCCGCGGGCATATCACCATCCCCGTGTTCCAGAGCCTGGAGGCCTTCTGGCCCGGTCTGCTGTCACTCGTAGGTGAGGTACTCGCTGCCGGGTGGACGGAGGCACGGCAGTACTTTTACACTGCCTGTTGAAAGGCATCGACAAAAGTCGCCATTCTCCGTGGTGTTGCATAATGTTGCTTGCGTTTTACCAATCTGTGCACTTGTGTGGTATGCTTCAGCTGATATCGTTTAATAAGGGTATCGAATGAATGGAGATTCAGTTTGATATTCGTGATATTGATGGCTGAACACTTAGACCTTAAATTCCTCATTGAGAACCTGTCTGACTGAGTTCTCCCCCCCCCCCCCCCCCACCTAGGAGACGACTCGGCCGCGATGGGCTCGCTGCACAACTACTTCCAGGTGTGGAAACAGTTCGGCTTCACGCCCGAGTTCTATAACATCCCGCACGGCGAGGCGACGGACGGCCGCGAGGGCTACCCGCTGCGGCCGGAGCTGGTCGAGTCGCTCATGTACCTGTACCGCAGCACGCGCAACCCCACTCTGATAGAGATGGGCGAACACCTGCTGCGCAGTATACAACACTCGGCTCGGACTCGCTGCGGCTACGCGACGGTGAGCACGCGCGGAGGTCTGCAATGCGACCCGGAAAAGGTAGATGTTTGTGTTGGACATATTGCCGACACTCTTGACGATTATCTGAGTTTGGAAGTGTCTGCATGAATTTTTGCTCCGCTGGTGCGTTATATCCAGTGTCTTGATCAGTTCTACCGCCTTCTAAGTCAAGCAGTTGGGGCTCTCCTTAGCCCAAATAATTGTTGATCAGCTTTTAGCTCAATGTGACTCTGTATACTATTTTCGACATCGCAGGTGAAGAATGTGCGGACCCACGCGCTGGACAACCGGATGGAGTCGTTTTTCCTGGCGGAGACGACCAAGTACCTGTACCTGTTGTTCGACCCCGATAACTTCCTGCACAACCCGGGCACCTCGGCCTCGGTGGTGAACACACCGCGAGGACAGTGTGTCCTGCACGCCGGCGGATACGTGTTCAACACAGGTCAGTCGACCCGCTGATTCTATCCAGATTCTGCTGGCAGGATAGTTTGACGGGAGTTTGTTTTCTTATAATTGCCATCTTCAAAGATAGGCGACAGACGATCAAAAGCGCATGCAATTTCCAAACAACCCATGGCATACAAGAACCTTGCGGTAGGCACAGGGGCGTAGGAACTATGTTCAAGTTGGCGGGGCAGGAGGCATTCTGAAGTCGATTCTTTCCATGCAACGCCCATAGGCGTAATGTTAAAATCCAAAATGTTGGGGGGGGGGGGGCGGCTGCCCCCTGCCCCCCCCTGCTCCTACGCCTATGGGTAGGCAGATGTACTGCCAGTCGATTTACTAACGAGTCGCCTTCCGACTCGTAGGTTCGATCTTTTTTTAACTAATCTCAAATCACTGCTGTCCATCGCTGAGCCTTTGCTAAGATACGTCATAGCCAACGGTGCAACTGATGCAGCAACGCTATCCGTTAAGTGCTACCCCTCAGTGTTGTGATTTAGTCTGGTGCTGCCCCCACAGAGGCGCACCCTATGGATCCGGCGGCGCTAGCGTGCTGCTCCGGACCCAGGCTGGACGATATTCTGAAGGACATTACGGAGGACCCGCGACATCAGCGCTTCAAGGTCAGACTCGCACTGACAGTGGCAAAATAGGAAAGAAAATGAATGGATTATAATGTTGTAACGATTTTGCTCTCCCAAACTCAATAAGTCGCTGCTTTCTGTAGTGGTCAAACAATAATGAGAAAGCGTGTGCATGTGGGGGGGGGGGGGGGATCCTCCGGAGGACGTTTTACCATACCACTACCTGTCTGGTTTGCTGACCAACATCATTGACTTTGATTTGTTCCGGCAGTTATTCCGCGGTCGTCCTGTAAAGCCACGTCCGCCGCCGGCCGCCACTAGCGGCACCTGTCGGCGACAGACGCTACTAGAAGTGCTGACCGAGTCTGCCGGGCGGCGCGGGGAGGCGATCCGCACGGTGCGGACGGCGGCCGGCCGGCCCGACTCGGCCTCCGAGTCCGGCGAGCGCTGCTGGCGCCACCTGGAGAGCATGCGGGACCGCGCGGCAGAACGGAGCTACGAGAGGCTCCGCTGCGCCCTGCCGCCGTTCGAGGATCGACTGCTGGTGATGAACGAGGTGTTCACCAGTTGACCGCGGCCCCGGGAGGACAGGCTGAGGACTGCGGGAGGACTGGGAGGGATGGGTGAGGAATGACTGAGGACTCCGGGAGGACTGATGAGTGGAAATGGTGAGGAATGACTGAGGACTCAGGTCGCACTGCTGCAGAGTGGACTCTTGGTTTCACAGTGTTGGGTATCTTACATGGTCAGTGACAACAAATATTAATTTATTTTAGGTAGTTGAAGCATATCTGTATTGTTTTTGTTTAGAGTCGAAGTTTATTTTATGGTTATTGTGGGGTGACGTGGGGTTTTATCACTGGTAAAGGAGGCCAGTGTGGGTTCATGTGGTGTGGGTGCTGTGGAGAAAACTTCAGTGAACAGATATGAGTCAGGCGGCCATTCCATGCGATTCGTACCTAGAAGTATTCTTAATGGGCTCCCTGGGCCTTACTTACTTACTTGCTCCCGTTCAGCTGTAATAACGTACACCTGCCTTTGTGGGAGTCGCATATCCATGACCTAACTGGAATGACTTCCTCCTTTGTATTATAGGGGTCAGTCGACTGGTGGCCGTTGCTATTCTGTGAGGGCGGTATGCTGTTTGTGTCGGGCTGTGGTGGTTGCTGATGCGGTATTTGCATTGTTATATGTGGCGGCGTTCCATTTTGCACCAACATTGAAACACAAAAGGAAAACAATGACGTAGTATGGCCCGGAAAGTACGACAGGTGATGCATTTCCGACTTCCGAGACCAAACTACGAAGCGTACAGCAAAATGAGGAAGCGATACTTAAAGGGAATGTTTCACCTTTGCATTGGTTTTGAACTGAGATAGTCATTATCTTTGGCCGTTATTGAAATATCGAAAATACTCAAGTCATTTTCCCAAAAACTCAGCCGTTTTTAAGCAATTTAATTTCTCATTTGTAAAATGGGGTCTAGGCTAGTGCCGTCGCTGATTGGCTGACAGCCACTTTGTCAGTCAATCCCACTTTGTCAGCCAATCAGCGGCGGTCTATAGCTCAATAATGACATCATCCCAAATTTAAAACCTTAATTTGTATAAAGTTAAGTGACTTTTCGAGATAAAAATATCACCATCGTTTTCAGCAGCACTTATTTCATATTTTCGACTACAACCAGCGTATATTTGACAGCGTATACTTTCAGAAAGGTGAAACATTCCCTTTAACCCGCGCCGTACCGGGGGGAGGGGGGTGGGGCGTTTAGATGCCCCTCCCCTAAGGTTTTTCGAGGATAGCGGGAAAAACGGCGTCGCGCAGCGCCGTCGTTTTTTGCACAGGTGTCCTGGCATCAATTACCCACATAGTGTGAAATGCTTGACCTCGTCATCTCATCTCAGGTCAGGTTACCAGCAGACTGGTTATTGATTCACCTTTTTGGAAGGATTCAATCACGATTCATTTAGGAATATGAATGATTCAGTCTCCGTTTGATTCATGGATAACCATTTTGAGAAATGATTCTTTCCGATTCAAAGAATCAAAACATTTTTTGATCAAATCACGTTTGACTCACCATTGAAATAGCATTGCACAGTCTTTTGGATTCAATCAGCCTTGTTTCTATGCGGGTTTTGATTCAATCATGATTCATGAATAAAACAACGGTGGTGAATCGATTCTTTGATTCAAGGGATTTTGATTGAACGATTACAAACTATTATTTGAAAGGCCACTTAATTTCCAACATTTTGACGCCAAGTTTGTCAAGATTGGTTTACAACTGACGCGTGTATATTTGTTTACACCCGTGGCAGACTGCCACCCCTGCCGTGACACTGGGGTGACATTGCCACCCAAAAAATTTAGTCCACCGTCAAAATTTTACCGGTCCTGTTTTGTCAAAGTTGTGGATTCCGACCGCTGTGAACATATATGGAACAGCTCCCTTCGTCGACCAATGCAAATTTTAGTCACGTTAGTCCAGGCACGTAGCCAGGATTTCGTCCAGGGGGGCGGCGCCTCGAAAAGGCCCCTTCCCGAGCGTTGAAAGGGCCTCCTTCCCAAGCGTTGAAAGCCCCCCCCCCCCACACACACAAAAAAACGAATGAAAAGGCACGTTACAAGGATGGAAAATGCAGTATGACAGGGCCATACCAACTTTTAGGAGCTGGAGTTAGCAAACTGCCATATCAACTTTGGAACCAGCGACACCAATTTGGAATCAGCTATACCAACTTGGAGAATTAAATAATATTTTTTAAGCTCAAGAGTCAAGACCTGCAACTCTTAAACAAATTGCGCCGTGGAGCGGCAATACAATTTTGAGTCATGCCCCGGATATGCTTTCTCATCAATGCGCCGCATTGCGTGTGGTGCGGACCTCTAAATTGCTATATTGTGCGTTTAAAATTGCGGTAACAAAAGTGTTAGTGATCTATTTTGCCTAATTATATAGGAAAGTAGCAACATAACGCATAAATGCGCCGATAAACGGGCCGATTTTTCCCTAACCCGCATATAATTGAATTTGTAGTTACATTGCGCCGCGGAGCGGCGCGCAGATTTTGAGTTGTATTCCCTGGACAACTGTATTCTTACTGTTGAAAGGTCCAAGGTCCCTTCAGATCGTCTAGGGGCCCTCTGACCTTTTCAACGCCCTTCCGACCTGTTCAGGGACTCATCTGGGATCCGCGAAGCGAAAAGACACGATGTGGAGTGGGTGATATATATATAATACAAGAGGGCTTACTCTACAGGAAAAATTAAAAGCGGAGCTTTCGGGTATATTATAGCGCCCTGACGAAGGGTGTTACAATATACCCGAAAGCTTCGCTTTTAATATTTTTTATTGTGGAGTATGTCCTGCTTGCATTTAATCTTCATATGGGATCTCTACGTGCTTT
Organism: Chirona hameri; assembly: GCA_036785665.1. Lineage (NCBI taxonomy): Eukaryota > Metazoa > Arthropoda > Thecostraca > Balanomorpha > Balanidae > Chirona > Chirona hameri. The sequence continues at coordinate 99,054 of JAXIVJ010001644.1, read as the reverse complement.
GACCCTTCCAGTCTCACCAGGGACTCCTCTGACCTTCCAAGAAGCCCCTCTTGTGTGTCAAGGGGCCCATTCGGCCTGTTCAGATGTCCTTCCGACCTGGCCAGGGGCTGCACTGGGTGATTTGTCGTCCTGCCGACATGCTCAGGGGCAGGGGCGGTGGATTGCGGGGCGCAGGGTACCCCAAATCCCCCCCCCCCCCCCAGGTGAAAATCCTGGGGCGGGGGCGGAAAAAGGGTAATTTTACCCCCAGATTGAGCAGGCTAAAATCTGGGGGGGGGGGGTAACATGACCCTTATGTCCCCCACCATGATTTTCGACTGGGGTGCATTTTGTGTACACTGCCCCCCGCAATCCGCCGCCCCTGCTCAGGGGTCCCTCCAACCTGCCCAGGGGCCCAAAAATTCTGGCTAGTAACTCATCCGGCATGTTCAAGGGACCTTCCGACCGGCCCAGGGACCCTTTCGGTCTAGCCAGGGGCCCCTCTGACTTGCCCAGGAACCCCTCCGATCTGCCCAGCGACTCTTCTGGTCGGACTGCGCTGGCTGCTTTGTCGCCCTGCCGACATGCTCAAGGGGCCCTCCAATCTGCCCTGGGGCCCCTCCATGCTGGCCAGGGGCCAATTCGGCATGTTCAGCGGCCCTTCTTACCCGCCCAGGGGTCATTTCGGTACGGGCAGGGGCCCCTCCGATCTGCACAGGGACCCTTTTAATTTTCCGGGGGCCCTTTGGTCTCTCCAGGTGCCCTCTGGTCTCTCCAGGGGCCCTCTAGCCTTCTAAGGGGCCCTTCCTACCTGACAAGGGACTGCGCTGGCTGCTTTGTCGCCTTGCAACATGCTCCGAGGGCCCTCCGACATGCCCTGGGGCCCTTCCGTGCTCCTAGGGGCCCATTCGGCATGTTCAGGGGCCCTTCTGACCCACCTAGGGGCCCTTTCGGTCGGTCAGGGGCCCCTCTGACATGCACAGGGGCCCTTTTAACTTCCCAGGGGCCATCTGGTCTGTCCAGGGGCCCTCCAACCTGCTCAGGGGCCCTTATGACCTGGCAAGGAACTGCGCTGGCCGCTTTGTCGAACTGCCGACATGCGCAGGGGCCTCTCGACCTGTCCAGGGCCCCTCTGTGCTGGCTAGGGGCCCATTCGACGTGTTGGCCCATTCGACGTGCTCAGAGGGCCCTCTGATCCGCTCAGGGGCCCTTTCGGTCTGGCCAGGGCCCAGGGGCCCCTCTGACATGCACAGGGCTCTTTTGAACGTCCCAGGAGCCGTCTGGTTTTTCAGATGGCCCTGGTGGCCCTAAAGGGCCTCTGAAGTCCTCTAAACTCTCTAAAGACCACGCTTCGCGGGATAAAGGGCCCCCTGGCTACGTGCCTGCTTTAGTCTATTCAAACTATTCTATCTAGTCAATAGTCATGACCATAATATTCGCCACTTTGACCGAAACGTTCGCTCTGTATCGAGTAATCTAAATTGACTTATCTAACCGAGAGCACGCCAATGTTTTCCAGCTGTGCCGGCGCCACTAGGCGGGGCAGAGCAGGGACAGGCAGGACGGGACAGAGGCAAGACAGGGCGGGACAGGGCGGGACATGGCAGGATATGGCGGGACAGGGCAGAGCAAGGCAAGGCAGGGCAAAGCAAGACAGAGGTGGGGCAGGGCAAGACAGGTGGTGAAGCAGGGCAGGGCAGAGGCAGGGCACGATAGGGTAGAGGCGGGAAGGGCAGGGCAGACGCTTAATATTTGAATTAAAGAAATAAAATATAATCAATGTTAACCCGTGCACAGCTTGGGTTCGCGCCAACCACAGACCGCCGGGATGGGCGGATAAGCCCCCCCCCCCCTAAGATCTGAAAAACCACACGGTGTAGCGATAAGCGGAAAACGACGTTAGATAACTCGAGACAAGCTCTATCGAAAGCATACCGGCCATTTCTTAGGCCGGTCAATATTGAGGTCACCAGAGCTCATCAAAGTCAAATTTCGCCTATATATTGGTGTCCTTAACAAAACCGTATATATCTCGATAACTCAAAGAGTCGTCGACATACGGCATGTGTTGCCACACACGTGTGTATAATTTCGTCTTAATCATACGGTGCCGAGGAATTCTGTAAGACGAAACACGTCCACCGGGTGGTGTGTTTGCTGTTCCTATGTCTGTATATGTCATAATTGTCTCGACATTAAAGGAAATAGTTCACCTTGAAAATTTTTACCCAACACTATTTGATTTTATTTTTTAATACAATTTCTTTTTATATTGTCAAAAATGGCCTTATATCGCGTCGATTCAGGACAGAAGGCCGTACATTTATATTGTTTATCAAAACTATATGCATACTCTCTGAGTCAGAGTCCTGACGTCACGCGAATGTAAACAATGGTTCAGCCAATCAGATTCGAAAGTAGTCGCGTAAAGATAGACTCGCATTGGAGATGTGCCAACCGGCGGCCGGCGATCGCTTGCTAGCACCAGCTGCAAACTGATTGGCTGATGGTATAGCCTCTGCCCGGGCTAAAACCAGTACAATTCTTTCACCAGCACCGCATTCCTTCGACGAAAACTCAAATATATTCGTCTGGAGTCTTTTCAGTCAAGAAAACTTGCAGATAGGGGTTTCCCAACACGGGCTACAAAACTGCTATCTCGGTTTAAAACTAATGTTGAAGGTGAACTATTTCCTTTAATAAACTTGCATGTTTATTCCAACTACGAAATAATTCGACTTTATTTGGTACTTTACCTCTACCCAGTCCCACCGCAGCATTCAAACATTGCCTTACATATATGTGTTGCGGGTTCCTGTTCCTGCCTTTCAGGTAGCGTCGCCGTCTCTCATACCACTCCAGTTTGATAACGAACCTCTGTATTGTTCCACATGCTTCCACATGACCCTAGTCATCATGGTTCCACATGACCGTGCTGCCACAATCTCCACACCGATCCAATCCCGGCGCACCACTCGCAACCCCTATCACGACAAAAGCGACGCCGGTTCCGCGCGCGGCTGGCGGTTTCCCTAGGGAACAGCGCCACTGAAATATTGTACAACCGTTACATATGACAGGGTTTCGGAATTTTGACCGGTTTCGCAGCCAAAACCAGCCCAAAATCGGTGTTCTTGTTTCACTGCAAAAACAAAACTATCCGGATCAGTTTGTCATGAGGAATTCGAATCCGGAATCGAAAATAGTATGGGTCTATTTTTTTGTTCATCCAGTTTCATCCCCCGAAACACTGTTTTACAAAACACGTTAAATCTGCAGGAAAACCAATAGGATCTGTAGACAGTATGTTCAGGTTCAATAGCTATAACACGCAAGCACGGAACGGAACCATTATTGCACCGTCAATATAGATGGCAGGATATTGATAATGGCACCATTTTGTTCCTAAGGCTTTGCTCAATCGATCCATCACATTTTTTTTTCATTTAGAACCCGGCTACGTGTTGTAGAAGAATGGTTTTATGGGAAATTGTTGCTAAATTGGCCTATTCGAATGTAGTTTTTACTCTGGTCGGTTTGGCTAAGATCCAACGCAGCGTCTAAATAAAATGTGAGAAACTAATTTAACCCGATATGTTCTGACAGCAAATTGAATGAACAAGAGAATGAACATAGCGCGAACTGCCAAGCATATGGTTGTGGTGCTACGGCTTTTCGGAGTTGCGACCAAATATTTTTTTTTACCCTGAAAAACGCGTTTTTGGCCTTTTGATCTTCATTTACGTTAAACTATTCATACTCAGAGTAAATATATTTAACTTTTGATGATGGCAAATAAAAGTCCACTTTATTTCCAACATTTTGACGCCAAGTTTGTCAAGATTGGTTTAAAGCTGACGAGTGACGCGTGTATATTTTTTACACGTGTCCGCAAAACCGATCCAAAGTCCGAAACCCTGTCATATGTATGACACGAGTATGCTCCTTTCTTCTACTAATTCCTGTCCAACGTACGGAGTACCAAGATTATACTTACAGAAGCTATTATTTGCTAATGATAAAATGTCTACCATATGAAAAACGCGATACATAGTTAATTCATCGTGGGATAATAGACATATGTTATGGGTCCGGTATACAAATAAAATGTGCTAAAAATTTGAAGAACTTGCAAAAATAGATACCTATCAGCTAATTAATAACAAATATGACGACACGTGTCGATCTTGTTTGTCGCGAGGTTTATAAGCATTTTATACTTCCGTGACACTTTCTTCCAGTAGAGGATACATGCGTACCTACTCAGTCAATTTTGTCACCACTGGCACAAATCTGTGGCGCCGCCCCTGAATCTATCCATGTCTTATACCAGCAATACTGCAAAAGAAGCAGAAGGCTAGACTAAACAGGGAATGCTAGAGAATGAAGTGATAAGACGCTCAATCACGATTCCTTTGAACACTTTCAACACTGCACTGTGGACTGCAGTCCCGGCGATAAGACGGACAACGGTCACGGATTATATTCACTTACATGACAGAACAGCTGAGCCAAATCAGAACGTTTTTTGCATGCTTGACCAGAGAACAAGCACGCCAAGATGTGAGAAAACCAACACAGGTGCCGGTGCGGCGGTAGAAAACAGCAGCTCGTCACACACAACGCTTCTCTGAACACATTAACGGTTAGGTAACGGGGCGCACTGATCCACTCACTGGAGCCTTGCGGCTCAAATCGGGAGGAGCCGTTCTTCGACGAAGCACAGCTGATCAAAGCCCGTCCTGTCGCGCCGACACATACAAGGTAAGCTGCTCTAGACGACCCGTCGTCCCCGAGGGGCACAATTTCGGAATGACTTTTATCCAGTCTGCGGCGGCTGGAGGACACCTGGAAGAGGGCACGGCAGTACTGCGCATGCGCAGTACACCGGGCAATAGTTTGCTATTTTGATGAAGGCACACATCAAAGCTACGGAGCGCAGCTCACACGTAAACGTAAGGCCACAGTGCACCCCGCACATACCGATACGGCCGACTGATGCCAAGAGTTCACCTGCGGACAGTGGCCGCCGCAGCTGTAAACACTACTAGCCTGGCTGAGAAGACACGGCAATGGAGCGGGCCGTCTGGTCCCACGCCAGCGTCCTGGCTCCCTGCAACTCGGAAAACGCTGCGCGACAGACACGCTGCCTACACCGGCGCTGTCTACACCAGGTGCACAGACACGCTGCCTACACCGGGTGGACAGACACGCTGCCTACACCAGCGCGGACAGACATGCTGCCTACGCCGGGCGGACAGACATGCTGCCTACACCGGGCGGACAGACACGCTGCCTACACCGGGTGGACAGACACGCTGCCTACACCGGGCGGACAGACACGCTGCCTACACCGGGCGGACAGACACGCTGCCTACACCGGGCGGACAGACACGCTGCCTACACCGGGCGGACAGACACGCTGCCTACACCGGGTGGACAAACACGCTGCCTACACCGGGCGGACAGACACGCTGCCTACACCGGGCGGACAGACACGCTGCCTACACCGGGCGGACAGACACGCTGCCTACACCGGGTGGACAGACACGCTGCCTACACCGGGCGGACAGACACGCTGCCTACACCGGGCGGACAGACACGCTGCCTACACCGGGTGGACAAACACGCTGCCTACACCGGGCGGACAGACACGCTGCCTACACCGGGTGGACAGACACGCTGCCTACACCGGGTGGACAGACACGCTGCCTACACCGGGTGGACAGACACGCTGCCTACACCGGGCGGACAGACACGCTGCCTACACCAGCGCGGACAGACACGCTGCCTACACCGGGCGGACAGACACGCTGCCTACACCGGGTGGAGACTGGGTGGGTAGAACGGAGCACAGCAAACCAAACTAATGCATGGAAATTAAAATTAAACTGAACGGCTATTTCATGAAATCATGTAACAAAACTGTGTTCACTTGGCGATGCATCCTGGCATGGCGGTACAAAAATATATAACAAATGGACAGGAAGTCGCGCGGTGGCCGTTGCGCACACACAGGCATTACAAGTCTGCAAATAAATATTCACATGGTTATATAATTGTCATTAGATTCTCGCGAGATAATTCTGGACAGATCGCAACTGAATCAAGTTTTCAACGTTCGGTATCCGATAGTGGGGACGGAGTGCCAGCAATATCCGTCTCCCGGACAAATGTAACAACACTCATATACATTCTTACACTATCCACGAGTTAGTATACACTCATATCAGTAGTCTTATGCTACTTTATTCATTCACCAAACTAAGACCCCAACATCCACTCGGGGAAACTTGCATCTTGTAACACAGTCCCAACCTGTCTTCGTATTCACATTTTCTGGCTCCGAGTCACAGATTCGACCTCGCCTCATTCATGACTCAGATCGACATGGCTCCTTCTGTAGACCTTTGTACGCAACAAGATACAAACAGAAAGTCATTCACAGAATGATTCCGCACATCAACCCAACACTCCACACCACACACCACACCACACCACGCCACGCCACGCCACGCCACGCCACGCCACACCACACCACACCACACCACACCACACACCACGCCAGTGCCAGACCTATCTTGGCCCCATTCTGCACTACACTCCACCATTGCCCTGGCCTACCCAGAGGTGGCAATCGAGAAAGCATTTGCATCATCGCGGACAATTTTGAATTCATGTCAGGAAAACCACCAACCCAGAAGGTATTTGTGGGAAGTGTTCAGAACTACGGGCCTCGGAAGCTCGTAATGCATATGTGACTATTTTCTTGTGAGTTGTTATCGTGACATCAATTCATAAGTTTCCGCGATGACGCGACTACGTATCGCCTCTTTTCACCTGTGCTCCACCCCACCTCACACTCCTGGCCGAGCCGCCTCTCCAGCTCCGGCGCCGGCTAGCGTCCCATCATGGCGCTTTTCACCTGTGCTCCACCCCACCTCACACTCCTGGCCGAGCCGCCTCTCCAGCTCCGGCGCCGGCTAGCGTCCCATCATGGCGCTTTTCACCTGTGCTCCACCCCACCTCACACTCCTGGCCGAGCCGCCTCTCCAGCTCCGGCGCCGGCTAGCGTCCCATCATGGCGCTTTTCACCTGTGCTCCACCCCACCTCACACTCCTGGCCGAGCCGCCTCTCTGGCGCCGGCGCCGGCTAGCGTCCCATCATGGCGCCTTTCTTCATGGCCATCTTGCGCTTCTTGTGCTCGATCTCCTTGCGGTACTCGCGCTCGTCCTCCTGGGCGGCCAGCTTCGCCGACTGCGCCTCCTCACTCATCATCGTGCTGTAGTCGGCCTCCATGTCTGAGTCGCCCTCGTCCACGTCCCGGTACCTAGGGAGAGGAGAGCACGGTCAGGTACAGTCAGTATCAGGCAGGTCGTGCACCTGGTACACGACACCGAGCGTTCACGTCCCGGTGTCGGCGGGACAGTGCGCGCGGTCAGCGACAAGACACAGCCGACCTTGTGTATGTTCTTTATAGATAAGATCAAAGAAGGTTGAAGAGACCATCGGGCCGTTGAGGGTCCGGTTGAGATCCGAAATGGAAGCACGATTTTGAATACCGAATATATGACCCGAAATGCTGGCAGCCTTTCCGGAAACATTGATGCGCACAACGTGGCTCATATCGTGCATGTACAACACGATACAAGGCTGTCCGGCAAAGCCCTATCCGGCAGAGCGGTACTCACTTGTTCTTATCGTAGCCGAAGATATCCTTGATGGCCGACGAGTAGTCATTCTCGTCGCCCGGTCCATCGTCGATGAAGTCATCCATCTCGGAGTCATACTCCGAGTCGTCCGACTCAATACGGTCTGCCAACGACATGCCAGCAGGATTAAACACAGCACGCACATTCATTCAGGGTCCAGCCCTACACCAGTGATTAAGCAGCTGAGCTCAACAGCTAAGGGATCCCTAGTCCGCATTGTCAGATGTTTAGCACGAATGACGAATGCACGCTGACACTCCGTAGTCTGAGTTGCAAATACGACCAGGCCACGAGCCCCTTCTTATACAAGCGGATTTCTTAGAAATCCACCAGTAAATCCCCATCATCATGAATCTGCTGTTCCGTGAACAGAGCATTATCACTTGTTTACCAACTATGCCTTGTCCAGTCATCTGTACTTACTTGGCTTGGCCTGCTGCCTGCTGAGATTGCTCGGGTTGAACCGCCGCTTCTTGGTATCAGCCGGGGGGAACTGTTTAGGCTGCAGGTCGGCCGGCGGGAACTGTTTCCTCTTCATGTCGGCCGGTGGGAACTGCTTCGGCTTAAGATCCGCCGGTGGGAACTGCTTCCGCTTCGGTTCCGGTGCAGGCTTCCGCTTCGCTTCCGGCGCCTGTTTCCGCGGCGGCGGCGACGCTTTCCGCTTCGAGGTGGACGGCGGTGAGGGCGCCCTGCGTCTGGGGTCCGGTGGTGAGGGCGCCCTGCGTCTGGGGTCCGGCGGGGAGGGCGCCCTGCGTCTGGGGTCCGGCGGGGAGGGCGCCCTGCGCCGCGGGTCCGGCGGTGAAGGGGCTCTCCGCCGGACGTCCGCCGGTGGGAACTGTTTCCTCTTGGCGTCCGGCGGCGGCGGCGGCGGCGGCGGCCGGGCGGAGGCGGCGTCCTTCTGTTTCGGCCTCTCCGTTGGTCGTGAACCGGAAGGCCCCGGCCGCGGCTCGTCCTCCGGCTCTTCCTTCACCATCGCCTCCGACTTGGGTATCTTGAACTCCTTCTTGGGTATCCTGGCGTCGCGGCGCGGTTTCTCCGCGGGCAGGATGTCATTATAGTCTTTGTGTTTGGCCGAGGGAAGTTTGCCCTGTTTGCGCAGCTCCCGCTGCTGACTTGCCTCCAGATCGGCCTTCTCTTTAGCGGTGAGCGGCCGCTCATCCGGGTCGGTCACAGGCTTCTCAGGCACCACGATCGGCTGGTGCTGCTTCTCTGCAGCCAGCGCCAGGATCGAGTGGAAGTCGAGGCCGGGAGGCGGCGGCGCTCCGCCGCGCCGCATCGTTGTCTGTTTCTTCTTCTTCTTCTTCTTCTGTTTGAAGTCGTCGCCAGAGCCGGAGGCGGCCGGCGGCGAGGCGGGCCGCTTGGCGGGCCGCGTGGCCGTCTCGGTCGTGGCAGACGAGGACTCGCCGCGTTTCCGCCGCCGCCGGTGGCCCTTCATGTTGCGCTCCTCCTCTTCTTGAGTGTCGAGGGACTGCTTCACACGGGCCTGTGGATGGCACGGACGCGCCGGGTCACTGCATGCGACAGTAACAGTAGATATATCCTATTCCCACACCTTAGTAGCTTAAACCACTCATTGTTAACGCTTATACAGTAAACAATACTACTCAACAGATACAACACTTAACCCTATTCCCTGCGGGGGGCAGATTATCCCCCCTCCCCCCCTCGGTGGTGTTTCACTTGCTGCTCCTAAACTGCTGGGCATAGCGTCTTGAAATTTTCTAACTTTTCCCAACATGGATTTACACGTAGTCAGGATTTTAAGAAAATAGACTTAGCAGAGCAGAGGCGGTGCCAGGCTCCTGATTCAGAGAGGGTGTTATGAATGCGGTTGTGTGGCGCATGCTTCCTTCGTAGCAATTGCGGTGCAATAAATAAGTCAGGAACATTTTTACTGCAATATACATCATAAATACTGAGATTGCACATATTTTTTTTGGCAGAGGCGCACTCAGGTACAACAAAATTGGGAAGTGATACTCTCCCTCAAATCAGGTCCACCTTCAAAATAGCAAGATGATAAAAAGCATGGTACCCCCACATTATTTACCTGGATATATATGCGCGATATATTACATTTAACACAGTACAGCAAATAATGCCCACATGTGACGTTCATATCTTCCCAAACAATCACGAACAGCACATATTTATTATCAGAAATCCCCCCCCCCCCCATTTTACATCACCTGAATACGCCTATTATTTTTCATTTTGGTACTTGTCTTTTGATACATTGAAGACCAGTACATTTCAAGTTCAAAAACGTGTATTGCTTGCAAATCGGTCGAACCACATGACCTCAATGACCTTTCAAAAACATCCCCAATTTTCGTATTTTCCCCCTGGCCCCAATTTTGAACAAAAAAGAAATGTTGGGGTCCAAAAAGATTGTTTTTTTTCATAACGAATCGAATGGCGTTTGCCCCATCTAAATCGACCGAGCAGTTCTCGAAATCTCTAGGAGGGGGGGGGGGGGGCAGAATCTGCCCCCCGCAAGTTAACGTAATTCTGGTCGCCCGCAGGGAATAGGGTTAACCGAACACGATCGGGCCTGCACCATCACTGACCTTGGTGGCGTCCAGGTCGAGACTTCGATCGACCAGCGCCTTTTTCTTCTTCTGTTTGAGGTAATCTTTGTCGGGAATCTTCTCGTACTGCTGCAGCAGCTTGCTGTACATGTCGGCGGCCGTCTTAGACTCGTAGCCGTAGTCATCTTCGTCCGGCTGGTACGCGCCTGTTGCCGCCCACGGAAAATAACCGTCAGTGATGGTGAACAAAACACATAATAGTACGAGGTAGTCTGACTTGTGCACAAGATCAGCGACTTTATCTCCGGTGATTTGAAAAGATTTTCCCAACCAGCAAGAGTTCATCTGGAGATATACGACAATATTGTGTCAAATGAGAGGAATAAACTAGTGGCATGTATGTCGCGACTCCTCTCACCCAGCTCGGCTGGGTTCTCGGTTCACACCTCAGCCGCAGATACCGAACTCGGCACACGTACCGCCCGGTTCACACCTCAGACGCAGATACCCAACTCGACACACGTACCGCTCGGTTCACACCTCAGCCGCAGATACCCAACTCGGCACACGTACCGCCCGGTTCACACCTCAGACGCAGATACCCAACTCGGCACACGTACCGCCCGGTTCACATATCAGACGCAGATACCCAACTCGGCACACGTACCGCCCGGTTCACACCTCAGACGCAGATACCCAACTCGACACACGTACCGCCCGGTTCACACCTCAGACGCAGATACCCAACTCGACACACGTACCGCCCGGTTCACACCTCAGACGCAGATACCCAACTCGACACACGTACCGCTCGGTTCACACCTCAGACGCAGATACCCAACTCGACACACGTACCGCTCGGTTCACACCTCAGACGCAGATACCCAACTCGACACACGTACCGCTCGGTTCACACCTCAGCCGCAGATACCCAACTTGGCACACGTACCGCTCGGTTCACACCATACCCAACTCGACACACGTACCGCTCGGTTCACATATCAGACGCAGATACCCAACTCGACACACGTACCGCTCGGTTCACACCTCAGACGCAGATACCCAACTCGACACACGTACCGCTCGGTTCACACCTCAGACGCAGACTCGGCACACGTACCGCTCGGTTCACACCTCAGCCGCAGATACCCAACTCGACACACGTACCGCTCGGTTCACACCATACCCAACTCGGCACACGTACCGCTCGGTTCACACCTCAGCCGCAGATACCCAACTCGACACACGTACCGCTCGGTTCACACCTCAGACGCAGATACCCAACTCGGCACACGTACCGCTCGGTTCACACCTCAGACGCAGACTCGACACACGTACCGCCCGGTTCACACCTCAGACGCAGATACCCAACTCGATACACGTACTGCTCGGTTCACACCATACCCAACTCGGCACATGTACCGCTCGGTTCACACCATACCCAACTCGGCTCACGTACCGCTCGGTTCACACCATACCCAACTCGGCACACGTACCGCTCGGTTCACATCTCAGTCGCAGATAACGAACTCGGCACACGTACCGGCTACCGCTCGGTTCACACCTCAGCCGCAGATACCCAACTCGTCACACGTACCGCTCGGTTCACACCATACCCAATTCGGCACACGTACCGCCCGGTTCACACCTCAACGGCAGATACCCAACTCGGCACACGTACCGCTTCGGTTCACACCTCAACGGCAGATACCCAACTCGGCACACGTACCGCTCGGTTCACACCTCAGACGCAGATACCGAACTTGGCACACGTACCGCTGGGTTCACACTTCAGCCACAGATACCCAACTCGGCACACGTACCGCTCGGTTCACACCTCAGACGCAGATACGGAACTCGGTACACGTACCGCTCGGTTCACATATCAGACGCAGATACCCAACTCGACACACGCACCGCCCGGTTCACACCTCAGACGCAGACACCGAACTCGAGACACGTACCGCTCGGTTCACACCTCAGCCGCCGATACCCCACTCGGCACACGTACCGTCGACGGTGGCGGCCGTGTTGTACTTGTCTTTGGCGTCCTCCAGCACGGACCGGTTAGCGCCCTTGGTGCGGTTCAGCATAGCACTGACGCGCCGCTTGGAGCCCTTCTGCTCACTGCGCAGATGCAGCAGCGTCTGCGGAGAGGCAGACGTGACATCGAGTCAAATTTTGGATACAAAGTAACAACTATCGCTCTTACAATAACACGAACTGATTTGATAGGTGAGAGCTATAGCATGCTTGTACTACGGTGACGATTTTTACGGAAAACCTGGGCATCGGTGTACAGTACGGTACATAACCGTATGTAGCAGCAAACGCGTGACCACATGATGATGATTAGTGGTTTAGGGCGCCTCAACTACTTGGTTATAGGGCGCCTCAACTACTTGGTTATAGGGCGCCCAACGTGTGCCAATAAACGACACGACAATAAACGGCACGACAATACACGACACGACAATACACGACACGACAATACACGACACAACACAATATCACGTGGACGATATGCATGTCAATTAGTCATCGTGCGGGGTGTTCAGTGGCAAGTCGCAGCAAGACAAACTTGTTTTGTCATTGTAGAAAATAAGGGGACTTTCGTGACAACCCTACAGCCACATGACGGGTAAAGGGAAAATACACAGCTGCAAGCTTCACATCACCAGACTATTGTCAATGATGCCAAGTCGAACAATTTTATCCAGTGTTCCATTTTACCCTGTGTTTTACTATATATCTTGTATTGACTCTTGGTCATAAGAGCCATCACATGGAGACCATTCGAAATAAATGAAATGAAACATCTTCTTATCTTCTTCCAGTTTTTTTCTTTCTTCAGCTTCCTTTTGGGCCATAAACCTCTGAATATTTCCGGATTTAACTCGTGACTTCTCCAGCTTTTTAGACTTCGAAAGTTCGGTTGAGAACCGCTTTTGCTTTGCCTGTTAGGTGAAATTGGACATTAAAAACAGCTGAATACAAAAATACTGATTCCTTGTGTATGTATAATTCACTACAACATGATTATGAACAGTTGAACATCTATATGGACAAAACAAGACATCATTATTTGTTTTTAAGTGAGAGGAAAACAATGAAGTGAAAAGAAAACTTTACAATGAAACCAAACATAACAGACTGACACAAATTACACCCATCATGCAAGGGAACATACCAAATCCCTTGAATTGTCCTCATTTTTCTTTGCTATGTCCAGTAGGTAGCCAAAATCCATCTTGAATGTATTAAGCTGCAAAACAAGAAATCCTGGTAAAATTGAATTATATTGCATGTGCACATTGTTCTCCCCATGCTGAGTTGACAAAGTTTCCAAATTATTCCATCTTGACCATGGTAGAACAATGATACTTGAGTCAACAAACAACATGTGTCATTATAGTCAGTCATACAATGACTCTACTTGAGTCAACAAACAACATGTGCCATTATAGTCAGTCATACAATGTCTCTACTTGAGTCAACAAACAACATGTGCCATTATAGTCAGTCATACAACGACTCTACTTGAGTCAACAAACAACATGTGTCATTATAGTGCCATACAATGTCTCTACTTGAGTCAACAAACAACATGTGCCATTATAGTCAGTCATACAATGTCTCTACTTGAGTCAACAAACAACATGTGCCATTATAGTCAGTCATACAATGTCTATACTTGAGTCAACAAACAACATGTGTCATTATAGTCAGTCATACAATGTCTCTACTTGAGCCAACAAACAACATGTGTCATTATAGTGTCATACAATGTCTCTACTTGAGTCAACAAACAACATGTGCCAACTGACAGTACCATTATAGTCAGTCATACAATGTCATTATTGGCTTTGGCTTTGAAGCCAGAAGTATACACCCTGTAAGCACAATCAATAATTGCACTTACTTCACATGAAACCTATCCACTACACACTACACAGGGCTAACACATACAAAAGCACCTGTCCCAGCACTAGGCACATGTGTCCACCGAGGCCTACCAGAAGCATAGGTATGTGTGCCTTTGGCCTGTGGGCATGATGATGCTGCAGTTGCTTTTGATCCTGTCCATCTCTAGTGCAGGTGCAACATGTTAGTCACATAGCTACAGCTCAGAGAACTTGGTCAGATCCTCAACAATAACCACTAGTTATCCATTACCCTTCAAATATGAACACGCGCGCGCCGCACACGCACACGCACACGCACACGCACACACACCCACACCCACACCCACACCCACACCCACACCCACACCCACACCCACACCCACACCCACACCCACACCCACACCCACACCCACACCCACACCCACACCCACACCCACACCCACACCCACACCCACACCCACACCCACACCCACACCCACACCCACACCCACACCCACACCCACACCCACACCCACACCCACACCCACACCCACACCCACACCCACACCCACACCCACACCCACACCCACACCCACACCCACACCCACACCCACACCCACACCCACACCCACACCCACACCCACACCCACACCCACACCCACACCCACACCCACACCCACACCCACACCCACACCCACACCCACACCCACACCCACACCCACACCCACACCCACACCCACACCCACACCCACACCCACACCCACACCCACACCCACACCCACACCCACACCCACACCCACACCCACACCCACACCCACACCCACACCCACACCCACACCCACACCCACACCCACACCCACACCCACACCCACACCCACACCCACACCCACACCCACACCCACACCCACACCCACACCCACACCCACACCCACACCCACACCCACACCCACACCCACACCCACACCCACACCCACACCCACACCCACACCCACACCCACACCCACACCCACACCCACACCCACACCCACACCCACACCCACACCCACACCCACACCCACACCCACACCCACACCCACACCCACACCCACACCCACACCCACACCCACACCCACACACACACACACACACACACACACACACACACACACACACACACACACACACACACACACACACACACACACACACACACACACACACACACACACACACACACACACACACACACACACACACACACACACACACACACACACACACACACACACACACACACACACACACACACACACACACACACACACACACACACACACACACACACACACACACACACACACACACACACACACACACACACACACACACACACACACACACACACACACACACACACACACACACACACACACACACACACACACACACACACACACACACACACACACACACACACACACACACACACACACACACACACACACACACACACACACACACACACACACACACACACACACACACACACACACACACACACACACACACACACACACATTATTGGGCTTTTGGTCATATATCATCAGGGTCTCTCCTGCTGACACAAGAAAGCAGACCAGAATACTTAGTCATTAGCCAGATCCTAACTCAGAACCCATGAATTTTGAGTCCACTATCCATACTGAATAAGCCATGTGACCCATATGGTGCAGTTACCTCTGCTGCAAGTTTTCACAGTAATCCATCAAATGATTTCAAACAAGAATAACACAAACATTGAAAGAAAATGATGCCTTTGGTTACCATTTATCTAATTAACTTGGTCTGAATGTTTTAAATGCATATATTTCTGGGGTCAGGTCCAACTCATAAACAGAGCTTTTTGCACAGGTTTGCCACCATCCATTAGTGGAATTCCATGCAACCAGCAACTTTTTTTTAGCAAAAAATGAATGTGCCCAACTTGCCCTGACATGCTCTGCCCTGCCTTATGGCATCACCTGACAATGAAGGAGACTTCTGCCACCATCTTCAGCACAATTCCATTCAGGCAAACAGTAAGAGCTGAGGTGACTTAAACCTGGTTGCTGTTCATGGACCCTGCAGTTGGCTGTGGTTTGGGGGTCAGCAGTGGTCACAGGAGAGGGATAACAGAAAGTGGGGAATAGGGCAAAAGGTATGACGTCACACAGCTGCTGTCTGCTGCCATTCCAGCGATCGGTACAGACGACCGCAGCTACCTCAGGATGAAATGTCATGTAAAGTGGTGCATCATGGCATTCAGTGTTCATAAGACACATGCATGTGATAACACATGATCAAACGGGAAGAGCTTAGAGCCTGCGGTTGACTGCCAAACCGCAGGGACCATGAACAGTACTCAAGCCTGCCAAAATGGGTGAGGTCTGAAGCTCAGCACTCTTTTGACTCGTTTACAGGGGCAGACAGTTTGCTTGTCTCATTACAGATTTTAACAGGCTGTGAATGATAAGGTGAAAGGTGTCAACATATCAGCAGGAAGAGTAGGCAGCTAAGCACCTACCTATCTACTTTACTCAGTAACGGTGGGGCTGGCGTCACCGTCCGGGGCTGGCGTCACCCTCGCGACCGGGCAATCAAATCAAGGTTCAGGTTACTATCACCGTTGTTGGTCTGGAGTCATGGGGAAGCTTAATGACGTCACCAGATTCTGGCTACAAGCGAATCTTAGGCAGACCTGATTGGACTTAATGGCTATGAGCAGTAGGTTTCATCACGATCAGACTCAATGGCCACAAGCTGTAGGCCGACCCGATCAGACTTAATGGCTACAAGCTGTAGGCCGACCCGATCAGACTTAATGACTACAAGCTGTAGCCCGACCCGATCAGACTTAATGGCTACAAGCTGTAGGCTGACCTGATCAGACCTAATGGCGGGGTTAGGTTAGGTTAGATTAGGTTAGTTAAGTTTAATTAATTCTGATCGGTTTGGCCTACCGCTCGTAGCTATTAAATCGGGGCGACCTAAGATTCGCTCGTATCTGGTGACGTCATTAAGCTTCCCCATGACTCCAGACCAACAACGGTGATAGTAACCTGAACCTTGATTTGATTGCCCGGTCGCGAGGGTGACGCCAGCCCCGGACGGTGACGCCAGCCCCACCGTTACCCTTTACTCAAACACGTTCGCACGACAATCGACGGTCAATAAAAATGTGATTCAGATTGGGACCACGCAGAGCCAAAAATATATCAAATTCACACTTACCTTCACCTTTGATATAAATATCAATAGAACGAGGACATGCTAGACATAAAAATCATGTAAATACACGAAAAAACGACAATTGTATACAGTTAGCAGCCCAATTTATGGGCCATATTTCCGAAATAGCAATGACCTTCTTTCCCTGCTTCAGCCCAGACTGTTTCAGCCTTTCAGTTCTGTGACTGGTAAAATGTTGTTGACCAATAGAAGCAAGAGGCTTCTTTCGGCGATGTTTTGATTCGCGAACATTTCCAAATGAGTCTGCTCGCAGAAAATGCTGAACAGCGAAGATTGCCGCATTTGATTGCGCGTTCGTCTCATAATCACTTTACGGTGACCTCTTTTGGAGAGTCGACGAATTTGCGATTGTTCCAATTATTTTTCTTCTAGGTTTTGCTACTTTGCGAGGTTTTCTCCCACCAAGTTTTCGATTTCATCAAGTCAGGTGCGCACATCATTCTAATTGTTGGTATCTAGATAGCAAAGAACTGAATGAGTACGAATTTGATAACTACACAATAACGCTGTTCAGGGATGTAGGAACGGCACGACAAGTTTGAGGGGGGGGGGGGGGGGGGGGGGGGGTTTGCAGTGAAACTTATATCTCATCTGGAGAGAAACCCAAACAACCCCTTATGGAAGATTAATTGCAGATTTGGGCTCTTGTCTTGGCGAATCTTTTGCCATCAAAAACTTTTCTCACCAAGCAAAAGAAGAAAGAATAGCTTTAAAAAATGTCAAAGTGAGGTGTCATGCCCCCCTCCCCCCCCACACACACACCTGTTTCTACACCTATGATGCTGTTATCCTTTCAGGCTCATCCTGCAAGCTGTGGCGTAGAATATTGTGGTGTTTCGAGTCATCCTTTTTCATAATGGTGTTAAAGGGATATTGCCACCTCACATGCCAATATAGTTTTTGGTGTCATTAGATTATGCGTGTGATTTCACATGCAAAATTTGGTTTCAGAAACTCCCTCCATTAGATTTAAAAAAAATACATTTTCACCACTCATGATTGGCACACATTTGTAAAAATTGGAGTCGCCTCATCACTATTTAGAATCACTTCTTTGCAGACTACAATTTGCTTTTGAATATTGCAAACTCAACATCACCATTCTGTCAGTGCACTTTAAAATTAAAATGTGTATACAATTAATTATATTTTCAACAACCATAGGGTCTGTTCCATTGGCTCCTCTAACCTCTAACCTCCTCAAAGCTCCTCCAAATTAATATCATTCCTGTGGCTAATCCAAACTCCTCTAAGCTCCTCCAAGCTTGCCTCAAACCTCCTCCAAACTCCTCCAAAATGAAAGGTGGTTTTTCAGAGGAGGCTATGGTTGACATTAGTGGGCAGTGGCGCAGTTCATTCATTTGTAATTCCGACGCCAGATTTGTATTTGTTGTTACACATAAGAGAAATAGAGTGAGGACTGAATGTGAAGTTGAAGTGGTGCAAATAGTATTTTTTCTTCTCATTTTCCCATGGGTACTTACAAATTGGGTATCTCATATTTGTTGTGGATCTGGGCATTGGCACTGTACTTGACATTCTCGCAAACAGCTGATACCTCATCGAAAATCGTTCCTGTGGCGACGCAAATCATTGCTCCTCCAACCTCCTCTAAACTATTTTTTTTTTTTGGAGGAGCCACTAGACTAGAACAGACCCATAGCCTCTCACATATGCGTACACAAGGGGGGGGGGGGCAAGCAGGGCAATTGCCCTTCCCCCTGAAGGTCTGTACGTGCCCCCTTTGGTCAAAACAAATTCCGATTTTTTTATTTTTTGAAGAGAAAAATGGTGAAAATATGCCCTTTTAAAATATAGTGGGCCAAATCCACTGAGTTTTTTTTTTGGTGGGGGTACTTTATGCCCCCCTGAGCAAAAATTGCCCCCTCCTGGAGTAAATCCTGGGTATGCCACTGGCCTGTCATAATAAAACATGAATAAAACATTAATAAAACATGAATAATGGCTATGGCTCAACTTTGGGGCTGTAGGAGATTTGTGACCAATACCTTATAACACAGATAGACTTTTCAAGGTCAAGTCTCAGCGAATTCGGACGCTTTGGCTTTGGGCGGGCGCCAATTTCACAGCCAAACTGGATGAGAGCAGCCATCATGAATCTAGTACTGAACACAGCTGGGACCAACATTTTGGAGTCAGAAATAAAATAAAAATGTCGATACCCTACTGTAGGTGCTGCAGGAGCAAGTTTGAGCTTGAGCATACACGATTGTTGATCCCCACTATTCATTTAAGTTGCTTTTTAGAAATCCTCCGGAGGTGGCAACATCCCTTTAACATGGTTTTCCAATGTTCACATCTAATATTTGCTGGTGGATTGTCATTGTGTGGCTGGTGGGGTGGATTGTTGTTGATGGTCTTCAGCATTGGTTTTGGCCCTTAACCCGCAAGTTACTGGGGTATATTCCATAACGCGACTTACTGGGGGGGGGGGGGGGGGCTATTTTTTGCCCCCCCCTCCTCGGATCTCTGGAACTACTGGACCGATTGTAAAAATTCAAACGGCATTCGATAGCCCTGGGAGATTTATCGAGGGAAACATAATATTGTTGACCTCGGGGTCACCGATGACATCACAGATCAGGTCAAGTGCAAAATGTTTGACCGTGTCAAAAGGTCTTGATGGATGGAATTGTCGTGCAAAATTGCGATATTAAACGCGTAAGCAGTCGATAAATCGGTATGATTCGTGTGTCTGACATTTCTAAGTACCATTCTAAGCTGTTTATGACCTTGGGTCAGGTCAAGGTCATCAGAGGTCACGAGGTCAAACTGCATATTACGGTCATTAGGAGTTGTAACACATGTTTATGGGTTTGTTTTTGGTCTAGAACGCGAAAAATGGCTTTAGAACATTGTTTGTTCCATATAAATAGAAGTAAAAAGCAAAAACGGAAATGCATTTTTTATGCATAGTAATGCTGTGAGAGGTGGTCGACTTTGTCATTTAAAGGTCCATAAGTCAGTCATTTTTGAAGATATCGACTTCAAATTTGGTACACATATTCACCGAACACGTCTCGATCACATATATTCCGGTTTTTGGATAATTCGTTTTTTTAAATTCTGTAAACAAAAATGTGTTAAGGATTTCTCAAAATTTTGAATAAAAAACTTAAAAATCCGAGATGGCAGTTTGATAGCCCGGTCTATTATCAGTAATTTGATTTAAGACAATTTAATTTATCTCAAACATGGTACATTTGACAGCGTTTTCCGCAAACCATTATTTTTCAACAAAAACCGAAGAACATGACGTCACTCTGACGTCACTCCCGGTTGACCTATCATAACCTCATCTTTTTCCTTTGGCCAACATGTGTATAATTGATGTGAGAGAAGGTACTGCAAGTTTGGTGACGATACTGTTGTTGGTTTAGGAGTTATTACAAACTAACGAGAGGGGGCAAAAAATAGCCCCCCCCCCCCAGTAAGTCGCGGGTTAAAGAGTGTGTTTTATGTAGAACAAAAATAACAGTAGAAAAATAGATTTGTGTTGCATTTGTTAGTTGGGGTATTCCACAACATTTCAGCCATTTTTTTCCCTCAAATTTTCACCCTCATCTCTTACTTTTTGTTCAAAATTGGTCTATATCGTTATCTTGGGTCCTGGATTCAGCTGTGACAATATTAGCTCGATCTGACCTCAGGTTTTCGAGTTACAGCCTCAGGCAATTTGGCAAGGTCACGCTGCAGAGGTATTTTTGGAGGCCAAAAAAATGCATTTGACAACTAAATATAAAAAAGACTTATATGGCTGAATTTGCAATGAAACAGATTCAATTTCTGGTCTTTTTTCCGTGACCTTGAATGGCTTTGAAACCGTGACCTCGTGACCTTTTTTCGTTGACCTCGTGTGACCACGGGTACACCTCTGATTTCAATTTTTCAATTCGCAAAATACTTGTCAATATATGCCTAACAATGCAAAAATAAAAAAGTGCGTTTTTCCTCTAATTTCCATATTTTCCGCCAGTATGCGTGCGTGTTTTAGAATTATCCCCAAGGGGAGGGGTAACGGGCGGATATATCGGCTACCATTGCAGCTAGAGACCCAATTTTTGGTATACACTTTCTCAGGGTAACTAGCAACACCACGCATCCATCCGTCGTGGTCCAAAACTGATCGGAAGGTGAAGACCCCGCCCAAATCGGTCCCATAGGTTCGGAGCATGACGTCGGCAACGATTTCTGGCTGTTTTGGTCCAATTTGGTCCACTTCGATTGAACCAAAGTGGGTAAAGCCCGGTCCTCACCGCACCCGTCCCGGTCCTCACCGCACCCGTCCCGGTTCTCACCGCACCCGTCAGTGCCGCCCCGGGCCTGTTTACGCCGCCCGAGCCCGTCCGAACAATGGTCCGGACCCCTTTTGTCCCCTCCGGCGACCCCCGGGTAGACATTCCTGACGGGTGCGGTTAGGACCGGGGACCATTGGGGCGGCAAAGAGACGCCCGTCTGACGTCCGTGGACACGCGGGGAAAACTCGGATCTATTCCGACTTTACTCTTGTCAGAGCGTCCGTCCGCTGGGGTCGGCAGCCAAACGCGACCGTCTATCTCCCGAACCAATTGTCGGATCGAGACGAAACATGTGGCAATCGAAATATTTAAACGAGATGGATCTAAAGGGTACTTAAGA
The DNA here is from genome assembly GCA_036785665.1 of Chirona hameri. Lineage (NCBI taxonomy): Eukaryota > Metazoa > Arthropoda > Thecostraca > Balanomorpha > Balanidae > Chirona > Chirona hameri. The sequence goes on along the minus strand of JAXIVJ010001644.1, from coordinate 77,021 downwards.
TTTGTAAGTTAAGGTCAAATATGAATATGAGCCCGTACCTTTTGTTTGCAATTTCGCTCAAAACTTTACAGTTTTAAAAGAATGATCGATTTTAGGACAAAGAACAGCTCACGCAGCTTCGCAGACAACTTTATCCATTCAAGGAACGCCAGTGTATCCATCCGCAGTATACGCCCGTGCCTGATAGGGTCGTTTTCGGGCGGACGCAAACAGCTGACCCGCGCGGCTCCCGCACCCGCGCGAGACAAGGGGACGGAGTGGACGGACCAGCCCGACTTTTGCGCCGTCCGTCCGGGCGCGTGCGCCGCGCGGCCGTCCGAATGGGACGGGTGCGTTGAGGACCGGGCTTTAGACCACGCCGGATCGAATGGTGAAGACTCCGCCCAAATCGGTCCCATAGTTTTGGAGTATGAAGTTGTCGGCAACGATTTTTGGCGGTTTTGGTCCAATTTTGTCCACTTGGATTTGAACAAAATGAATAAACTCCGAACCGCACCTTCTCAGACCACGCCGGATTGAATGGTGAAGACCCCGCCCAAATCGGTCCCATAGTTTTTCCGATTTATAGACGATTTTTTGGCGGTTTTGGTCCAATTTGGACCACTTAGATTAGACCAAAGTGGACAAAACTCCAAATGGCACTGTTTTGGACCACGCCGGATCGAATGGCGAAGACCCCACCCAAATCGGTCCCATAGGTTCGCAGATATTCGCCCGTTACCCCCTCCCCTTGGGGGTAATGATAAAACACGCACGTATATCGACCGAAAATATGGAAATTAGAGGAAAAACGCACTTTTGTATTTGGTGCGTTGTTAGGCAATATATTGACGAGTATTATGCAAAGTCAAAAATTGAAATCAGAGGTGTACCCGGGGTCATACGAGGTCAACGAAAAAAGGTCATTAGGTCACGGGGTCAAGGTCATTCAAGGTCACGCAAAAACAAACAGAAATAGAATCTCCGTTTCATTGCGAATCCAGCCATATAAGTATTTTTGACATTTGGCCATGTCAAATGCACTATTTCGGCCTCCAAAAATACCTCTGCAGCGTGACCTTGCCAAAATACCCGAGGCTATAACTCGAAAACCTGAGGTCAGATCGAACTAATATTGTCACAGCTGAATTCAGGACTCAAGATAACCGTATAGACCAATTTTGAACAAAAGTGAGAGATGAGGGTTATTTCGACTTGTCGAAATGTCGTGGCCACCCCAGTTGTTACCGTTGTTACTTAATAAGAGTGCATTTCAGTGTCCCAAAATGTGTCAATTTGAGTGGAAAATGACACCCAAATGTGAATCTATTTTCCACTCTCACTCTCCATTTTAGGAGATCATTTTCCACTCCCAAATGATGAATTGTGATATTGATTCTGACAAATATTGACTAAAATTACATGATTTCAACGAAGATTATTGCTTTCCATATTCAAAACAAATCAATATTGTACCATTTTCTACATAATTTTTCACTCATCCTTTTTTTTGCTAGAATTTTTCACTATGACACCCAAGCAAAAATGAAATTTTGGGACACTGGTGCATTTTGTGCTGCATTTTATGTTGTGCTATAGCACAGCATTATTTGTATTTACTTTATTAACTTTATTATTCATGATTAACATTGTTGTATTTTCAAAATTTGGGTACTTCCATGTGAACTTGTCATTCTTGCTGATTGCCCACAACAACAAAATTAACAAATATGACCTGATGTTGGATAACTGCCATCACCTAATGCTTGTTGTGTTTTGTTTTACCTAAATGGTTCAATGCAGTACATGCCTACTGATGTGAGTCATGGGACTGATCTGACTGCATGGTTGACACATTTTGGACGGACATAGCTTGTTAACAGTCATAGATGAGAATAACGTATGTTTTTTAACCCGCGCCGTGTCGGGGGGGGGGGCGTTTAGACGCCCCCTATGGTTTTTCGAGGATAGCGAAAAACGGCGGCGCGCAGCGCCGCCGTTTTTGGCACAACTGTTCGGGCATGAATTGCGCACATTATGTAAAAAAAAATACCTCGGGTCATCTCAGGTCAGGTCACCAGACTAGGTCACGTGACCCCACCTCCAAAAATGTTTCCGGTCGCACCACAGCCAGTTTTTGGCCGATCGATTTCGTACTTACAGGATTTCATAAGAGCAATAGTACCTACAATTCGTTTATCTCGGATTTTTTGTTGTTGTTGTATATCGGTGACCTAAGGTCGGGTCAATTTCGTGACCTCCCCATTATAAGTCAATGGGTAAATAATAAAATGCTTCCTATTCTGAAGATACGAATTATATCAGCCCAATTCCTTCTGGATCATGTTATCATAGGCCATTCTTGAAGTTCCAGGTTCAATTTTTGTTCAGTGACCCCTACAGGGTCAGATGAGGTCACTAACACATTTTTGCCAATAACTCTAGACAAAATTAAGATAGAGAAGTGAAACTGAGACCGATGTGTTTGCCTCGTCGAGGCACGTCTCCCAATGCGCAACATGACCTAATTGGGTCACCACTTGCCCTTTACCTGAGTTCAATTTTTTAAGTTGACTTAACCTGGTCATCATGCATATGATACGAAGCGCCTTGACGAGACAAACACGATAGCGTCAAAAGTATTGCCCTATCTTTGTTAGGTAAAATATATTTGTGAAAACTGTTTTGCTAGAAATAGCCTTTTTGACATTTCATGAGCTCTGGAGCAACTATTCACCTGAGCCAAAATCTGAGCCACCTTGCAGATTGCATTTTCAAAGAGCTTTCCATTGTTTTTTTTTCCGTTTGTTCCTAGCTATCATAGTTCCTGTGATATCTGGAAATTTCTGGAGCGAAGTCCTAAAACTTGAAAATCTGACCCTTGATGACCTCTGGTGACCTAAATATTGACCTAAGAAAAAACAAATCCTGAAATAGTTTCAAAATGCATTCTGACGAGTTTTCGAACGCTGTCTTTGGTTTTTGTCTGCCTCCCATAGAAGCCGAGTTAGCGGGGGCGTCGACCCCCCCCCCCCCCCCCCCTGCACGGCGGAGGTGGCGCCGAGCACCGGCACGGCGCGGGTTAAGCTTTTCTGATTAGGCATTATAATGTTAAATTTAGACTTATCAGCTACTTATCAGGTTTGATTCATATTCGAATTTTCGACCTTCACAATGAGGTCGTTATCAAGAAAGTTTAGCATTTTTCTTGTTAAGTTTAGTTTAGCAAAATTTGAATGTTAATAAAAACCTAATAGTAGCCGATAAGTCTATAATTTAACATAGATGATAATGTTGATCATCAGCATATTGACAAGTATGACTTGCCTGTGACGCCAGGTGATCCAGCCAGCCACCATGTCTCTGCTGAGCTGTCTGGGCCGGGCGCGGGCCGGTCTGACGCCGATGGTGTGGCGCCGTCTGCTCTCCACCTCTGCCGTCCGCCCCGCCCAGTTCTTCGACTCGCCGGACGATGCCGTGCGCGACATTCCGTCCGGTGCGAAGCTGCTGGTGGGCGGCTTCGGCCTGTGCGGCATCCCCGAGACTCTGATCGGTGCTCTGCTGCGGTCCGAGGGCCGCGACTTCACCGTGGTCAGCAACAACGCCGGCGTCGACAACTTCGGCCTCGGTCTGCTGCTGCAGCAGCGGCGCATTCGCCGCATGATCTCCTCGTACGTCGGCGAGAACGGCGAGTTCGAGCGGCAATACCTGAGCGGCGAGCTGGAGGTGGAGCTCACCCCGCAGGGCACCCTGGCCGAGAGGATTCGCGCCGGCGGCGCTGGTGTACCAGCCTTCTTCACTCCGACCGCCTACGGCACGCTGGTGCACGAAGGCGGCGCGCCGATCCGCTACACGGCGGACGGCAAGGTGGACGAGCAGAGCGCCGCCAAGGAGGAGCGCGTCTACAACGGCCGCCACTACATCCTCGAGGAGGCCATCACCGGCGACTTCGCGCTGGTCAAGGCGTGGAAGGCCGACCGCGCCGGCAACCTCGTCTTCCGCAAGACGGCGCGCAATTTCAACCCGGCCATGTGCCGCGCCGGCCGCATCACCATCGCAGAGGTGGAGGAGGTCGTGGAGATTGGCGAGATCCCGCCGGAGCACGTGCACATTCCCAGCGTGTACGTGCAGCGCGTCGTCTCCGGCGGCACGTACGAGAAGCGGATTGAGCGGCTGACGCTGCGGCGGTCGCGCGCCTCCTCGAGCGCCGCGCAGACCCCGGCCGCGCAGATGCGCGAGCGCATCATCCGCCGCGCGGCGCTCGAGTTCAAGGACGGCATGTACGCCAACCTGGGCATCGGCATGCCGATGCTGGCGAGTAATCTGATGCCGGCCGGCATGACGGTGCACCTGCAGTCTGAGAACGGCGTGCTCGGCCTGGGTCCGTTCCCTGAGGAGGGCCAGCAGGACGCCGACCTCATCAACGCCGGCAAGGAGACGGTCACTGTCCTCCCCGGCGCCAGCTACTTCGGCAGCGACGACAGCTTCGCCATGATCCGCGGCGGCCACATCGACCTGACCATCCTCGGCGGCATGGAGGTCTCCCGCTACGGCGACCTCGCCAACTGGATGATCCCGGGGAAGATGGTGAAGGGCATGGGCGGCGCCATGGACTTGGTATCGGCTCCCGGCACGAAGGTGGTCGTCACCATGGAGCACGTGGCCAAGGGCGGCGGACACAAGATTCTCAACGAGTGCTCGCTGCCGCTGACGGGGAAGAACTGCGTGGACATGATCATCACGGACCTGTGCGTGTTCGAGGTGCACCCGGAGGAGGGCCTGACCCTGACCGAGCTGGGAGAGGGCGCCACCGTCCAGCAGGTCATCGAGAACACGGGCTGCGAGTTCAAGGTGGCCGAGGATCTGAAGCCCATGGGCCAGGTGCCCATTCCGGAGTGATGCACACGACAGGAGTCTCGACAGGGTTATGAGCTCAGTATGTATTCGGAGACTAGCCGGAGGTACTACACGTCTGACGGAACCCACGGAAGTCTGACGGGTTGGTGTCTGGTGACGGGAACTTGTGTATATAGCAAGGACGTTGCCATAATGATACAAACTGAGGTTGTGAACCTCGACGAAAAGCATGTCTCCACTCATCCAGTCACGGGAGGACGTGACGGCAGACATTCTACGAGTGCAATATGTCAGGTGGTCGGCTTTTTACGTCCATGACGTAACAGATTGCCAGCCTATAGCGATAGAGCGCATCGCTACGGCCAGTCGAGCGATAACGTTGTGGTAGCTACTGGCTAGGTCTAGCTTAGCCAGGCCCTTTCCGAAGTGTACTGTATGTCCAATGTCTATATTGGATGTGTGTGCGATCGGTGTGATATTCCTGATAATACCGTGTGTGTGTGTGTGTTGATGATATCGCTATCGACTTCCAAACCAGTTCGGCCAAGTCCCTTTTGTGGCGATAGCCGATGGAACTGGCGATGGCCCAGGTTAGACATTTCATGTAACTGTCTTTGAGATTGCATCTAGTGACTAGTGTAACCGCAAGGTTAATTTTGCAATTAATATAGTTTTGGTATCTGCACGGGCATAAACTAAGTTTTAAAAACCGGAAGGCGTTCCCGTTCCCGGAACGAGTTCGAGGTCCGGTTGGCTCAGGCGGTATGGCGTCGGGCTCGGAATCCATAGGTTCCTGGTTCGAGTCTGGCCACTGGCGAGGTTTTGGTTTTCCCGCTGGGGTCGGCGTGAGAGACCCTGTAGATAAATGGCAGCAGTCGCATCGCTATACAACCCCTATCAGCACCTGTACGACGTACATATACCCACCTAAGAACCGGAAGATGGCAGCCATTGAGGATATACTGTTCGGGCCTCACACCAGAGCTAGTCTCAAAGATCACATTCAACACATTGGAGCCAGCAGGCTTTCATTTCCAGTATTTCTTCAAACACAAGCCGAGCTGGACGGCGACACTGTATTCACATTGACAGCACAACCGTGCTGTGCTCGACGCCAGCGTCGGACGCATCCGTGCCACAGAGCGCTCCTTCAAAGCCTATCATCTCAATATCGGACCTATCGGCCCGTACGGCCATAACTGCACACATCGTACACACTTCCTCTCCACCAACACGTACCGCACGAAGAGCGACACAGGGCGATATTATGACTTGGCGAGTGGCCGCCTCCTCGGTCCGCACAGCGCACACACAGCTGCCACGGGCCGGAGCCAACAGCGAGATTAGCAAAGTGGAATGGTTGGCTGCACGATTAATACAGCGCGAGTCTGTCTGCCGACTGCTACACGACTGACCTATAGCGCGACAGCCTCAGCTGCTGATGACTCACGCTCGCTTGTTAGACGGACGTGGGACTTCTCACAGCCCCAGCGACCAGTTTCGATCACTCAGCAAAGCACCTCCAGTAAAACAGAAAACAGACAATAGAGCGACAAGCGCTCATCATTCCCGAGCGAAACAACACATTTATAAGGGCTGTGACCTGCATGTAAACAAACAACAACTCTGTGGACCATCGCAAGAGCTGCTCGGGTACACCACACCTGCCGCGACCCGTCTTCAAAACCACCCCGTGACTTGTTCATATCACAACTTCACTGTCACCCGCCGCCCCGCGGTGCCGGCCCAGCCCGGCGGCCGTCCACCTAGCGGCCACGGACGGCCGCTAGGTGGCAGGCGGCCGCGGATGACCTTGGCCGGTGACGTCACGAGGTGTCGCTCTCGGTGTCCAGGTTGTTCCGCAGGCGCCACAGGCCGACGGAGGTATCGCTGTCGGGCGCGAGCGCGGGAAAAACGAAACGAAAATCAGACGCAGGGTAACGAAAACGGGACGATGGTGCGTAACGGACAACTGAAGACGAACGGCGGAGCTGCGAACGAAAACGAAGCCGTCTAAGCTCCACTCAAGACGGCTGTGTGGGACGGGGCTGAGACGGTGAAGGACAAGGGTAGTGCAGCTGTGATACAATGGGAGTGGAACGACTACTGGTCGACTGGGACCAGACTGGATGAATCGGCGCAGCAAGCAGGGGTATGGTAGGTGCAAACAACGCACACGGGTGAGCATGCAAAACAGAGCAGGCGTATGAGAGTACTGTGATACAGGAAGTCAGCCATAACAAAATGACATGCAATTTACCCATACGTATACATAGAAACATGTATAAGAGGAAATTATAATTATGAGGAAAACAGGAATAGTGAAGAAAAGGATAAGACCATTTCCGTCCCATTTGCCCTTCTAATCGCTTATTGTCCTGGTTATATCTATTGTGATTTAACTGTTTATTTTGGGGTCACTTTCATTTGCCACTTTCATTTCAACCAAACCTGGGTACTCAATAGTACAAGCAGGATTAATATTCTGGAATCGCCGTTAACAGCAAGTGTGCGCTGGTAAGAGGGCACGCTGGTAAGAGGGCACTAGTTCTACTCCTAGTAGACATCCAGATGTAGACACTAGACGGTAAGAGTGAAACTGGAGCAGAAAACTAAAACCTTTGCTTTTAGGACTGGCTGCTCCATTTATACAATCCCATCAGTCTATTATACACGCTGAGATCAAAATAAATGTAGATGAACAATGAGCATGGTCCATGCAAATCCTTCTACAATAGAAGTTCCTACGAAGAATAGCTATTATGCATCGCTCATCGGCAGAGCAGCACATAAGCTAGCCGTGCAGCGGGGTAACGTGAAGCACAGGTTCGGAATCTCTCCGGAAGATGGCGTTAGTGCTGGGCGATTACAGTGCTAGGGAGAACATGCGCCCGGTGGACTGGGTCATGGCGGGGTTTAGGTGGGCCGGAACACCCGAGCCGGGGAACTTCCAGATCTTAATGTCGCCGCAGCTGTAAAGCATTGGCGAGTGTTAGTAACGGCGGAATGACCCTGGTCGGCTCAGCGGTTTTAGACAATGCTTAGTTTGAGCTCTGATGCGCGATGTCTGTAGACAAATAAGGTTCCGGGTGAGGTGTTAAAAGGCATAATGTGAAAAGGTGAAAGAGCATTGCACACACACGGTTTCCTAAAATACTTTGTATGAGGCTTTCTCTTAGTACATATCTAATAAATATGATAAAATAATGGATAACTCGCAAAAATGGACAATGAACGTCGTAATGGATACTGATTACTGGAGAATGATCGTCCCGTCCCGCTCGACTGTCGCCCCTCCCCTCTACGCACTTGGACGCGGTGAAGACGTGCGTCTGGTTGGTGGTGATGGCGTTGATCTGGCTGGTGTGCGCCTTCAGCTCGCCGAGGCTCTGGCACGTCTCGACGCCCCACAGCTTAACGGTGCCGTTCCTGCAGCCGGATAGCAGCGCCTGGCCGCCGGGCGCCAGGCTCAGACCGCAGATCCAGTCACGGTGTGCGTTGTTCACGCTCTGCAGGGGGGGGGGGGCACGGTTAGACCGAAGCAGCTCTGGTTAGGGGAGGAGCAGCAGCGCCTGGCCGCCGGGCGCCAGGCTCAGACCGCAGATCCAGTCACGGTGTGCGTTGTTCACGCTCTGCAGGGGGGGGGGGGGGGGCACGGTTAGACCGAAGCAGCTCTGGTTAGGGGAGGAGCAGCAGCGCCTGGCCGCCGGGCGCCAGGCTCAGACCGCAGATCCAGTCGCGGTGTGCGTTGTTCACGCTCTGCAGGGGGGGGGGGGGGGGGGGGGCACGGTTAGACCGAAGCAGCTCTGGTTAGGGGAGGAGCAGCAGCGCCTGGCCGCCGGGCGCCAGGCTCAGACCGCAGATCCAGTCACGGTGTGCGTTGTTCACGCTCTGCAGGGGGGGGGGGGGGGGGCACGGTTAGACCGAAGCAGCTCTGGTTAGGGGAGGAGCAGCAGCGCCTGGCCGCCGGGCGCCAGGCTCAGACCGCAGATCCAGTCACGGTGTGCGTTGTTCACGCTCTGCAGGGGGGGGGGGGGGGCACGGTTAGACCGAAGCAGCTCTGGTTAGGGGAGGAGCAGCAGCGCCTGGCCGCCGGGCGCCAGGCTCAGACCGCAGATCCAGTCACGGTGTGCGTTGTTCACGCTCTGCAGGGGGGGGGGGGGGGGCACGGTTAGACCGAAGCAGCTCTGGTTAGGGGAGGAGCAGCAGCGCCTGGCCGCCGGGCGCCAGGCTCAGACCGCAGATCCAGTCACGGTGTGCGTTGTTCACGCTCTGCAGGGGGGGGGGGGGCACGGTTAGACCGAAGCAGCTCTGGTTAGGGGAGGAGCAGCAGCGCCTGGCCGCCGGGCGCCAGGCTCAGACCGCAGATCCAGTCACGGTGCGCGTTGTTCACGCTCTGCGGAGGCAGGGGGACGCCGCCAACGGCCCGGCCAGACTGATGCCACTCTGGACGTGGTTTGCAGTGAGGATGTTACGTACAGGATGACAATGCTGGAAAATATATACCAAACGCTATCAAATATTGCCGGCTTTGGCTACCGGATGACCATTAAACACAATAATAGAATTCAAACATAGCCCGATGAAAATAGAAACAAATCGTAACAGGATCGCACCAATTACATCCACCCACATCTCGGCCAGACAGTCCTCTGCCTCTGTCTAATCCTGATGCCCACGGATACCTGTAGCAGCGACTGGCGCTCCAGGTCCCACTTCTTGATGCAGGCGTCCCGTGACCCCGAGAAGAGCGTGTCTCCGTCGGCCACCAGGCACTGGATGCCGTCGTAGTGCGGCGGCTCCAGACTCATACACTGCTGCACGATGCCGCCGGTGTCGTCCGGCACCTCGAAGCCCTTGATGTAGTGGTCCTTGGAGCCGGTGAGGACGAGGTCGCCGCCGCGACGGCGGTCCACCGCCAGACACATGATGGCCGCCTGGTGGCCGCCGCTCAGTTTACCCACACTGTGGAACCTGCCGCAGCCGAACGGGTTTATTTAGAAACTAAGCCCTCGATGGCGCTCCATAGTAAGAAGAACCGAGCAGAAAGTAGCGTAAGCAGCTCGGCGTTTCGAATGTGTGTTTGTTTGTATATTGTATTGTTGGTGACGTCAGTTCGGATGTTGAATGGGTGCGCGCCACGCGGTACTCACTTCCTGAGATCCCACACGCGGACCGTGTTGTGGGCGGCGGTGTACAGACAGTGGTCCGTGCCGCCCAGGCAGATATCGTTTATCTGCACCTCGCCCGGGGGCATTTGGAGCGTGCGGGACGGCGTCGACAGCGGCACAGACGATGACGTCAGACCAGACGAGCTGAAAACCTCACACAGGTTAAACGGTGCAATAACTGTGTAAAGCCACGAGAATGAGATGAAGAAGTTGTAGTTCTAAAGGATAAGACATTTTCTGTCGCACGGGCAAGGTAAGAACTAAGAACCTCCGTTCAAAACTACCGAGGTGTGAATCGTAAACTAGCTCATTCTTCGATATCATCTCAGGACTCTGAATAGCAAGAGTAAACATGTTCAAAGCTATTTTTTCATGCGACGAATCGCCTTCAGGAATCTTGTGTTTCCAGGTAAGTTCATCACTCACATATTAGCAAGTTCATCAGATAAATTTAGAAGCAGCAAACACAACTGCAACTAAAAGACGTCATTGAACGGAGGCCGAACTCACCTGAGCGTCTTAACGCATCTGGCGGTGCCTTCCCTGAGATCCCAGACCTTGACGAAGGCGGAGGACACGCTGAACACGAGCTGGGTCATCTCCGAGTACCGCACGCACACCACGTTATTCGGGTGGCCCGTCAGAGACTGGATCTGCCGGCCGGTCCCCAGGTCCCAGACCTTCACAGTCCGGTCTGTAACGGACACACTGTCAGAGACTGGACCAGGTCCCAGACCTTTACCGTCCGGTCTGTAACGGACACACTGTCAGAGACTGGACCAGGTCACACACCTTCACCGTCCGGTCTGTAACGGACACACTGTCAGAGACTGGACCCAGACCTTCACCGTCCGGTCTGTAACGGACACACTGCCAGAGACTGGACCAGGTCCCAGACCTTCACCGTCCGGTCTGTAACGGACACACTGTCAGAGACTGGACCAGGTCCCAGACCTTCACCGTCCGGTCTGTTGTAACGGACACACTGTCAGAGACTGGACCAGGTCCCAGACCTTCACCGTCCGGTCTGTAACGGACACACTGTCAGAGACTGGACCAGGTCCCAGACCTTCACCGTCCGGTCTGTAACGGACACACTGTCAGAGACTGGACCAGGTCCCAGACCTTCACCGTCCGGTCTGTAACGGACACACTGTCAGAGACTGGACCAGGTCCCAGACCTTTACCGTCCGGTCTGTAACGGACACACTGTCAGAGACTGGACCAGGTCCCAGACCTTCACCGTCCGGTCTGTAACTGACACACTGTCAGAGACTGGACCAGGTCCCAGACCTTCACCGTCCGGTCTGTAACGGACACACTGTCAGAGACTGGACCAGGTCACACACCTTCACCGTCCGGTCTGTAACGGACACGCTGTCAGAGGCTGGACCTGACTATGAGTCTAGTGCCGCTGCCACATATTGCAAACACCTGTCCGGGCAAACTGCGACAGCCAAAATGGTTCAAGATTGCATTGTCAGGATGGATGAGCTGTAATACCAGTAAGGCGCCGTAGTTGGCGATGAACGAGCGAGTGCGAAGGAAATGTATGGGGAATTTCAACTCGATCGGGCAAGTATTTACTGAGATACAAAAAAAGGGTGCGCACGTGCGCACCTGTAGAGGCACCCACCCTCGACTTGTGGGAAAGTGGCGGCTGAGAGGTCCCTAACCACACACCAAATTTGAACACAATCGGCTCAGCCGTTCCTGAGATAAAGAATAGGGGTGTGCACGTGCGCACGTGCAAAGACACCCCACCCCTGACTCGTGGAAATGCGGCGGCTGAGAGGTCCCTAACCACGCGCCAAATTCGAACACAATCGGTTCAGCAGTTCCTGAGATACAAAATAGGAGTGTGCACGTGCGCACGTGCAGAGGCACCCCACCCCTGACTTGTGGGAAAGTGGTGGCTGAGAGGTCCCTAACCACACACCAAATTTGCACACAATCGGTTCAGCCGTTGCAGAGTTTTTGCGAGAAAACACTTTTCAACACCCCTCACGCGGCACGCGCCACGCGCAGTGGTAGTCACCCACATGAGTCAGCACCGGTCTCAAACAGGGTAGATTGGATTGGGCTGCTCAGCAAAGAAGTCCGCTTGTCAATCGGACGTGCGGTTGCAGAAATATGAGCTTCTCAAAAGCGTCGCCATGGGCCGGGCCGCTCATAATCAGATTTTCCCCATACACCACGGAAGGACGAGCGAGCACTTCGCGCTCGCTCGTAATAACATTCTCACAAAAACGCTGATAAAATCCGATGCTTAGACCGTAACGGGCCTCCGTTACCCCTCTCTCTTCCCCCACCTTCCAGTCGCTCCATGGGTCCCACCTCACCTTTGGAGCCGGAGAAGAGCCTGTCGTTGGTGGCGCACACGGAGAGCACCGCCTTGGCGTGTCCCTCCGCCACGTGAGTGCAGATGAGCGGCGCGCGGCCGACGCGGCCCTGGTACGGCGTGATGACGCCCGTGTCAGGCCGCTCCTCCTGCTGCCCCACCGTGGACGACGTCAGCCGGCTGAACACGTTCTCATCCCGCGACGTCTGGCGCCGGTAGGAGGCCGGCGAGCCCGGCGGAGTCACGTCCTGCAGGCTCTCCACGCTGTGACGGCAGGGCGGGCGTCAGGGAGCGTTGTGGCCAGAGAGGTGGTCAGGGGTGCTGTGGTGGGGAGAGGGGGCGACCGGGGGGCGTGGTGTACGTGTGGTGGTCAGGGTGGGGTAGACTGTGGTGGTCGTGAAGTAAGGCCGCGCAGGTGCGGGTAGTTGGAGGGGTGGTGAGTTATTTGATAGGCCTAGATTGGCGGACAGATCGGGATAAATGAAGAAGAGATGGCTTAGTGCTAAAAGACAGGGTCTAGAAGTTGGTAAGAGGACATTGACGATACGATTTGACTGGTGCAAGTCTGGCTGCGCCTAAGATAGCAAGCATGGTAGAAAGCAAGCACAAAGTCAATGTCACATGTTTCAGAAATCATCGACTGAAAGCAATGTCTGCAAATGAAGCATTATTGCGCTGACCTGGTAAATTGAAGACTCCTCGACATCCTTTGTGGCATAGAAAACAAAGGAAGGTAGTGAGCTCCAAGACAAGCTAATAGGGTCCCACAAGCTAATAGGGATGTGCATTAAGTGAGATACAGTTGACATGATTGTTGAACATGAAACACCTTTGAGTAGCTAAGAGGATGTCTCAAAACTCTTGAGCTTTCACTAATCAATTGTTATCTGGGTTTAAGAAGTAAGAAGTGCAGCTATACGCAGGGGCTCCGCCACAGGGGAGACGGGGAGGGGGACGTGTCCCTCCCAACATTTTCGGATTTTAACATTACGCCTATGAGCGTTGCATGGAAATAATCGACTTCAGAACGCCTCCGTCCCCCCCCCCGTCCCAAACTTTCGGAAGGTAGCGGCGCCCTTGGCTACACGGTCACGATATACGAAGCGTGCGTTAGCTGTGCGGCGCCTGAGGCGATGTACAGCCGGGTAGGTACTACCGCTGCCGAGTACTCACGCTCGCAGGTTGTTGTTAGTAATGTTAATGTTGCGCCGTGCGAGCCGCGGCGAGAGCGCCTCCTTGTACGTGCTGCGTCGCATCGGCATAGGAGAGGGCCGGGGGTCCCGGACGAGAGGCGGCCTGCGACACAGCGGCCCGGCGGCTCACAGACGGAACACAGAAGCTCCCACAGCTCAGCGGAGCCTGATGGCTGGCAAAAGCCACGACAGCTGCAGCCTAACTCGAGGTGTAATAGCCCTCGAAAGCGTCACGGCAAACAGACAGACACAGCTCACACAAATTTGCAGTCGACAGCTCACCCCGAAGCTTCCAGTGCTCACAGGACTCTTCACAACACACATACGGATCCGGGTCACGTCAGGTCTCACGCCACTATGGTACTGTTAACGCCTAACGTTATGGCGTTATGGTTAACACATAACGCCACCATGGTACTGTTATGTAAAACGGCGCACATAAGACAATACAATTACGGTCACATCATGCAAGATAGAAAGACAAGTTTTGCACAGCACGTTCTTGCCACTGTGAACTTTATTATGTGCAAGTTTCGTAGCTCTAAATTGATATCTTCTTAAAAAAATGGCCATCGGCCATCATCGAAAAACATGATGGCCGTCCAGTTTCTGTTCGGCTGCTGCTATCAGCGTGCACGAGCTGTTTTGTTGAATTGCTATTGGCCGGCGCTAACAATATGCTAGCAGTTTAATCGATAGTTGCAGTGCTTTTAGTAGCGGAAGCCCTCTGGAGTCTACCCGATAACTTTTTGCTCCCAGCAAGTTCCTCGATAACTTTTTGCTCCCAGCAAGTTCCTGGAGTCTTTGGAATATCTCAGCAACTAGGGCGAATCTGGAGAAACGAAATCATGGGTCAATTCAGAAAATTATGTTCTATAGACCAGTGTCAATAACCCCAAATAAGCGATTTGGGTAGGCACACTCCCTTTAAAGCCCATAGGTATATATAATAAGCGTTCCCACAGGGCACAGGACACAGAGGCTTCCAAATCAGCAACCACACGGGAGGCCGCAGCACAGTGCGCACAAAGCGAACTATAGTGCGTGTGCGATCACATACGAACACACGCACACGAACACACACAAACACACACGAACACACACGAACACACACGAACACACACGAACACACACGCACACGAACACACACGAACACACACGCACACGAACACACACGCACACACACGCACACGCTCTGCCAGCAATAGCGGTAGGTGTTGATTAAAGGAATTGGATGGAATCGGTGCAGCAGTCAGCAGCGCGGCTGGGACAGAAAAAATAACAACAACTGCATTACCTACGAGGTCAACTTCTACTCAGTCTACTACATTTCATGGCTATTTTGGTAATTTATCTAGGTACTACCTCACACAGGCAAGTTCACAATGCTTACGCACACTTCCATTCACGGCACAATTCCCAATCCGGTCTACACGCCTAGGCGCATAGGAGGAGGTGCGCATTAGGTGGCGAGCGTTTTCAGTCAAGCTAAGCCAGTGCATCAAGGCGCAAAGCTAGGTCACGACGGGGAGTCACGCAAAAACAATGAAGCGCAACGAAGACAAAACTGATCACAAGATAGTAAAGCCATGCTATCTTATATTGTTTGATTCATCCTTCTCAACCAAACGTCTGTTCAGCTTCGAAAAGGCTCCTGAACTCAAAACATTTGTAAACGAACATCTGGCAGGCAAGCAAAATAATTGCTAGCCGTGTCATCAGCCATATTGGTTAGCTCTGACCTTGACTCAACCCTCCTCCTCGCCCCCGCTCCTCTCTCGCCCCCGCCCGCAGCGCCACCTACCTGGGCGAGGAGCTGTTGGTGCTGATGACGTGGCTGTGTGACCGGGCGAGCGGCAGCAGGCTCGGCCTCTCGCCGTCCTTCTCGGCGTCCCTGCCTCCAGGCGGCCGACCGTCCGGCCCCGGCCCGGCGCCGTTGGCGAACAGCAGGTCCTGCGTGTTGACCGTGCGGCGGCGGGCCTTGTCGCGCGCGGACGCCGCCGTCCGCGTCGGCGTCGACTCGCTGTCCGTGTCCGAGCCGGAGTCAGCCGGGCCCGCGCCGCCGGCCTCCGTAATGAGGGAGAGCACGGCGGCGTCCAGGCCGCCCTCCTCGGTCATCAGGTGCTGCAGCAGCTGCTGCTGAACGGAGCTGTTCTGCTCGATCTGAGGCGGGAGGTGAGGGTGATGTCAGAGGGGTAGACAGTGCTACACCGTGGTGTGTTCGATCTGAGGCGGGAGGTGAGGGTGATGTCAGACAGTGCTGGACCGTGTTGTGCTCGATCTGAGGCGGGAGGTGAGGGTGATGTCAGAGGGATAGACAGTGCTGCACAGTGGTGTTGTGCTCGATCTGAGGCGGGAGGTGAGGGTGATGTCAGAGGGGTAGACAGTGCTGCACAGTGGTGTTGTGTTCGATCTGGGGCGGGAGGTGAGGGTGATGTCAGAGGGGTAGACAGTGCTGCACCGTGGTGTTGTGCTCGATCTGAAGCGGGAGGTGAGGGTGATGTTAGAGGGGTAGACAGTGCTGCACCGTGGTGTTGTGCTCGATCTGAGGCGGGAGGTGAGGGTGATGTCAGAGGGGTAGACAGTGTTGTACAGTGGTGTTGTGTTCGATCTGAGGCGGGAGGTGAGGGTGATGGCAGAGGGGTAGACAGTGCTGCACCGTGGTGTTGTGCTCGATCTGAGGCGGGAGGCGAGGGTGATGTCAGAGGGGTAGACAGTGCTGCACCGTGGTGTGTTCGATCTGAGGCGGGAGGTGAGGGTGATGTCAGAGGGGTAGACAGTGCTACACAGTATTGTGTTCGATCTGAGGCGGGAGGTGAGGGTGATGGCAGAGGGGTAGACAGTGCTGCACCGTGGTGTTCTGCTCGATCTGAGGCGGGAGGTGAGGGTGATGTCAGAGGGGTAGACAGTGATGTACAGTGGTGTTGTGCTCGATCTGAGGCGGGAGATGAGGGTGATGTCAGAGGGGTAGACAGTGCTGTACAGTGGTGTTGTGCTCGATCTGAGGCGGGAGGTGAGGGTGATGTCAGAGGGGTAGACAGTGCTGTACAGTGGTGTTGTGCTCGATCTGAGGCGGGAGGTGAGGGTGATGGCAGAGGGGGAAACAGTGCTTCACCGTGGTGTTGTGCTCGATCTGAGGCGGGAGGCGAGGGTGATGTCAGAGAGGTAGACAGTGCTGCACCGTGGTGTGTTCGATCTGAGGCGGGAGGTGAGGGTGATGTCAGAGGGGTAGACAGTGCTGCACAGTATTGTGTTCGATCTGAGGCGGTAGGTGAGGGTGATGACAGAGGGGTAGACAGTGCTGCACAGTATTGTGTTCGATCTGAGGCGGGAGATGAGGGTGATGTCAGAGGGGTAGACAGTGCTTCACCGTGGTGTTGTGCTCGATCTGAGGCGGGAGGTGAGGGTGATGTCAGAGGGGTAGACAGTGCTGTACAGTGGTGTTGTGCTCGATCTGAGGCGGGAGGTGAGGGTGATGTCAGAGGGGCAGACAGTGCTGCACAGTATTGTGTTCGATCTGAGGCGGGAGGTGAGGGTGATGGCAGAGGGGTAGACAGTGCTGCACAGTATTGTGTTCGATCTGAGGCGGGAGGTGAGGGTGATGGCAGAGGGGTAGACAGTGCTGCACAGTATTGTGCTCGATCTGAGGCGGGAGGTGAGGGTGATGTCAGAGGGTAGACAGTGCTGCACAGTATTGTGTTCGATCTGAGGCGGGGAGGACAAGGGTGATGTTAGAGGGGTAGACAGTGCTGTACAGTGGTGTTCTGCTCGATCTGAGGCGGGAGGTGAGGGTGATGGCAGAGGGGTAGACAGTGCTGCACCGTGGTGTTCTGCTCGATCTGAGGCGGGAGGTGAGGGTGATGTCAGAGGGGTAGACAGTGCTGTACAGTGGTGTTGTGCTCGATCTGAGGCGGGAGATGAGGGTGATGTCAGAGGGGTAGACAGTGCTGTACAGTGGTGTTGTGCTCGATCTGAGGCGGGAGATGAGGGTGATGTCAGAGGGGTAGACAGTGCTGTACAGTGGTGTTGTGCTCGATCTGAGGCGGGAGGTGAGGGTGATGTCAGAGGGGTAGACAGTGCTGCACCGTGGTGTTCTGCTCGATCTGAGGCGGGAGGTGAGGGTGATGTCAGAGGGGTAGACAGTGATGTACAGTGGTGTTGTGCTCGATCTGAGGCGGGAGATGAGGGTGATGTCAGAGGGGTAGACAGTGCTGTACAGTGGTGTTGTGCTCGATCTGAGGCGGGAGGTGAGGGTGATGTCAGAGGGGTAGACAGTGCTGTACAGTGGTGTTGTGCTCGATCTGAGGCGGGAGGTGAGGGTGATGGCAGAGGGGGAAACAGTGCTTCACCGTGGTGTTGTGCTCGATCTGAGGCGGGAGGCGAGGGTGATGTCAGAGAGGTAGACAGTGCTGCACCGTGGTGTGTTCGATCTGAGGCGGGAGGTGAGGGTGATGTCAGAGGGGTAGACAGTGCTGCACAGTATTGTGTTCGATCTGAGGCGGGAGGTGAGGGTGATGGCAGAGGGGTAGACAGTGCTGCACAGTATTGTGTTCGATCTGAGGCGGGAGGTGAGGGTGATGTTAGAGGGGTAGACAGTGCTGCACAGTGGTGTTGTGCTCGATCTGAGGCGGGAGGTGAGGGTGATGTCAGAGGGGTGGACAGTGCTACACAGTATTGTGTTCGATCTGAGGCGGGAGGTGAGGGTGATGTCAGACAGTGCTGCACCGTGGTGTTGTGCTCGATCTGAGGCGGGAGGTGAGGGTGATGTCAGAGGGGTGGACAGTGCTACACAGTATTGTGTTCGATCTGAGGCGGGAGGTGAGGGTGATGTCAGAGGGGTAGACAGTGCTGCACCGTGGTGTTGTGCTCGATCTGAGGCGGGAGGTGAGGGTGATGTCAGAGGGGTAGACAGTGCTGCACAGTATTGTGTTCGATCTGAGGCGGGAGGTGAGGGTGATGTCAGAGGGGTAGACAGTGCTGTACAGTGGTGTTCTGCTCGATCTGAGGCGGGAGGTGAGGGTGATGGCAGAGGGGTAGACAGTGCTGCACCGTGGTGTTCTGCTCGATCTGAGGCGGGAGGTGAGGGTGATGTCAGAGGGGTAGACAGTGCTGTACAGTGGTGTTGTGCTCGATCTGAGGCGGGAGATGAGGGTGATGTCAGAGGGGTAGACAGTGCTGTACAGTGGTGTTGTGCTCGATCTGAGGCGGGAGATGAGGGTGATGTCAGAGGGGTAGACAGTGCTGTACAGTGGTGTTGTGCTCGATCTGAGGCGGGAGGTGAGGGTGATGTCAGAGGGGTAGACAGTGCTGTACAGTGGTGTTGTGCTCGATCTGAGGCGGGAGGTGAGGGTGATGGCAGAGGGGTAGACAGTGCTGCACCGTGGTGTTGTGCTCGATCTGAGGCGGGAGGTGAGGGTGATGTCAGAGGGGTAGACAGTGCTACACAGTATTGTGTTCGATCTGAGGCGGGAGGTGAGGGTGATGTCAGAGGGGTAGACAGTGATGTACAGTGGTGTTGTGTTCGATCTGAGGCGGGAGGTGAGGGTGATGGCAGAGGGGTAGACAGTGCTGCACCGTGGTGTTGTGCTCGATCTGGGGCGGGAGGTGAGGGTGATGTCAGAGGGGTAGACAGTGCTGCACAGTGGTGTTGTGTTCGATCTGAAGCGGGAGGTGAGGGTGATGTCAGAGGGGTAGACAGTGCTGTACAGTGGTGTTGTGCTCGATCTGAGGCGGGAGGTGAGGGTGATGGCAGAGGGGTAGACAGTGCTGCACCGTGGTGTTGTGCTCGATCTGAGGCGGGAGGTGAGGGTGATGTCAGAGGGTAGACAGTGCTGCACAGTATTGTGTTCGATCTGAGGCGGGAGGTGAGGGTGATGGCAGAGGGGTAGACAGTGCTGCACAGTATTGTGTTCGATCTGAGGCGGGAGATGAGGGTGATGTCAGAGGGGTAGACAGTGCTGCACAGTGGTGTTGTGTTCGATCTGAGGCGGGAGGTGAGGGTGATGTCAGAGGGGTAGACAGTGCTGTACAGTGGTGTTGTGCTCGATCTGAGGCGGGAGGTGAGGGTGATGTCAGAGGGGTAGACAGTGCTGTACAGTGGTGTTGTGCTCGATCTGAGGCGGGAGATGAGGGTGATGTCAGAGGGGTAGACAGTGCTATACAGTGGTGTTTTGCTCGATCTGAGGCGGGAGGTGAGGGTGATGTCAGAGGGGTAGACAGTGCTGTACAGTGGTGTTTTGCTCGATCTGAGGCGGGAGGTGAGGGTGATGTCAGAGGGGTAGACAGTGCTGCACAGTGGTGTTGTGTTCGATCTGAGGCGGGAGGTGAGGGTGATGTCAGAGGGGTAGACAGTGCTGCACAGTATTGTGTTCGATCTGAGGCGGGAGGTGAGGGTGATGACAGAGGGGTAGACAGTGCTGCACCGTGGTGTTGTGCTCGATCTGAGGCGGGAGGCGAGGGTGATGTCAGAGGGGTAGACAGTGCTGCACTGTCTACCCCTCAGTATTGTGTTCGATCTGAGGCGGGAGGTGAGGGTGATGGCAGAGGGGTAGACAGTGCTGCACAGTATTGTGTTCGATCTGAGGCGGGAGATGAGGGTGATGTCAGAGGGGTAGACAGTGCTGCACAGTGGTGTTGTGCTCGATCTGAGGCGGGAGGTGAGGGTGATGTCAGAGGGGTAGACAGTGCTGTACAGTGGTGTTTTGCTCGATCTGAGGCGGGAGGTGAGGGTGATGTCAGAGGGGTAGACAGTGCTGCACCGTGGTGTTGTGCTCGATCTGGGGCGGGAGGTGAGGGTGATGTCAGAGGGGTAGACAGTGCTGCACAGTGGTGTGCTCGATCTGAGGCGGGAGGACAAGGGTGATGTGCGAGGGATGGGAGGTTTGATTCTCGACGGTTTACCCATCGTGATCAACTAGGTAAATGACCTACAATATAAAACAAGTTAACACTTGGACAGCAGCGATATGAAATCAAAAGAACGACCAAAAAATGCTTATTTACCAACATTGTAGCATCTGAGGTTTACCACAATTCCGAGAGTACATCCACCACCTCAGGCAACTGAGCCCCGCATCAGCAGCAGTTACCTGGTCCATCCTGATCTGCGTCTCCCGCTCTGCGGCCTGATGCTGGGCGGCCACGCAGCTCTGGTGCACCGTCATCGACAGCAGCTTCTCCAGCAGGTACTCCATCTCGTCCGGCTGGATGTCGCAGATCAGCAGCGTCGGCTCCTGGATCGGCAGGTCCTCCTTCGACTCCTCCATGGCCATGATGCTGGCCTGGCACTCGTTGATGTTGTCGTTGATGTAGTCGATGTTGGCGCGGATCGCCTCCATGGTGTCCTCGAGCTCCTGCAGCTGGTGGGGCGTCTGACCGGCCTGCTGGGCCCGCTCCCGCTGTCGCATCACGTGCGCCAGCCGCCGCCGCAGCGACTCGCGGTCCTTCAGGTGTCTGTCGGCCGGACGGGAGTCACAAATGAGTCACAAATGAGTCACAAATGAGTCACAAATGAGTCACAAATGAGTCACAAATGAGTCACAAATGGGTCACAAATGAGTTACAAATGAGTCACTGAGTCACTGGGCATTACCTACCAGCCTGGCACAACGCCTGCTAGGTGCCTCAGATTTGGAGACTGAATGGACGGCAAGAGCATCGACGCATATCACAACCAGGCCTATACACGAACATTCACGGTCTTCAGGTCTTTACCCAGCTGTGTGTGAAATATATCGTAAGCGCTGCATCCTCTAAGTGCAGGACACTCAACTGCGAATCATCTTTTTGGAGATAATTACGCAATGGAGTGCGTCGCTCTCCACGGCACCAGCCTCACGACTCCATCTCAAATGAAGCGCATTGTTCCCCCCGTCACCAATCGAACCTCTCCACCTCAGACGGAGCGCACCGTTCTCCGAGTCACCACCAGCCTCTCACCTCTCCATCTCCCGCTCCATACTAGCCACCGTCTGTTTGTTGAGTGCCAGCTGAGTGATGGATTTCTCCAGGGCCTGCCACTTCTTCTTGACGGCAACGACAGACGACTTCTTCTGCCTACCGCCTGCCGAGAGAACGATGGCACGAGCGGACGGGTCAGAGGTCAGAAATTCACGGACAGCACCGGGGACGGGTCAGAGGGTCGCCAGCAGCATCAGACTCCTCGAGCGCACGCGCGTGGAGATTATTTGCCGCACCATCGAGAAAGTTACTGGCGTATTATGTCACGTAGATGGCATTGGGATTGACAATCTCGGATAGTGGTAGCCTGTGCAACCTATACAACGGTGTTGTCAAAAGTCTGAATTTCACATTCATACAATCGCTCGATTCTATGATAAAATTAATCAGTAAGATGAAGAAACTTAAGACAAAGCGTTATGAAGAAACAAAGAAAATCACATATTTTTGTTAAGTCTAAAAACTGTCTTTCTGGTGAGTTTGAACACAAGAACCGTCTCAACTTTCTTGCATCCTCGTCGCTGTATCGCCAAGGAGTGCACACCGCACAGCTCAGCACTGCACACTGCACAGCTCAGCACTGCACACTGCACACTGCACAGCTCAGCACTGCACACTGCACAGCTCAGCACTGCACACTGCACAGCTCAGCACTGCACACTGCACAGCTCAGCACTGCACACTGCACAGCTCAGCACTGTACACTGCACAGCTCAGCACTGTACACTGCACAGCTCAGCACTGCACACTGCACAGCTCAGCACTGCACAGCTCAGCACTGCACACTGCACAGCTCAGCACTGCACAGCTCAGCACTGCACACTGTACATCTTAGCACTGCACAGCTCAGCACTGCACACTGCACATCTCAGCACTGCACACTGCACAGCTCAGCACTGCACACTGCACAGCTCAGCACTGCACAGCTCAGCACTGCACACTGCACAGCTCAGCACTGCACACTGCACAGCTCAGCACTGCACACTGCACAGCTCGCACCTTTCTTTTTGAGCTGGCTGCCACGCTGGGCGCGGCCTACTCTGCGCAGAGCGGCAATCTCCTCCTGTTTCCTCTTCAGCACGACTTCCTTTGCCCGCTTCTCAGCCTCCAGGGACTTAATCTAGGGGTGGACAGGTTAGCATGCTGTCAGTACGCACAGAATCAGCGCAATACTGGGCGAGGCTCGGCTTCTGTAGCGATGGAGAGACGGATTCGGCCAGGTGCGACCTCGTGCCTGTGTAGGTCAAACCAATGCTGACATCCCATTTTTTAGCGAACAAAAACCATTTGGAATGTAAGAATGCAAGACTCGTTTCAATTGTGCTTTTGAATGATGTACCAACGATTTATTGTGAATGGTACCTATTTGATCTGACCTGGTTTTCGTGTTTCCTGTGCTCCTTCCTCAGCTGGGAGACCGCCCGGTGGTGCTGCAATCCCATCTGCTTCATCTTGTTGGCGTCCTCCTTCATCTTCTGCATCAACTTCACCTGCAGGCCGCCAGGTGGCAGGGTGTCATATGACGGACATACAGGGAAGACAAAGCGCTGTAATAAGGCTGAAGACATCAGGGATTTAAAATGAAGAATGATTTAAAGGAACATTCACAAAAAGACAACTATTATCAACCGGGTTCTCAGTCATATTTAAACTCTATTGCACTTCTAAATGCGGAGAAAATCCCATTTCCATCGTTCTCAACGCTTACCTTGTGCCGTTTCATGTCCATTACTTCGTTTTTGAGCGTCTTGACCTGTCGCTCGTACTGCCCCTGAGACCGGACAAGCTTAGCGTGCTCTCGCTGCGCCGCCTGAAGCTTCTTCAGGTCGCTGCCCATGTTGGAGAGCTTGCGCTCGTAGTCCTCTTTCACCTTCCGCACCTCGTCCTTGGAGGTGGAGGCGCCCCGCTGGCCTGAGAGGAGGGAAGCAGGCCAGGTGAAAACAGGTGAAGGTCAGGTACGGCACCTCGTTCCTGGAGGGGGAGGCGTCCCGCTGACTTGGCCGCCGAGGGAAGCAGGCCATGTCCCATACTTTGTTATCCTGGAAACTGACAATCGCTCTTTTTACGACTTCACCAGCACACCTCACACCGAACAGTTCCTAGTGATCTTCATATGACCGACACTGACCCCCACCTTTCCGTCCAACTTCCAGCGCCGTCCCACAGACTACTCCTTTGGACTGTCCCACTCCTGTGCTCTGTGGCAGACCACTCACTGATGTTGGTGATGACTTTGTCTCGCTCCTGCTCTGTGACAGACCACTCACTGATGTTGGTGATGACTTTGTCTCGCTCCTGCTCTGTGGCAGACCACTCACTGATGTTGGTGATGACTTTGTCTCGCTCCTGCTCTGTGGCAGACCACTCACTGATGTTGGTGATGACTTTGTCTCGCTCCTGCTCTGTGGCAGACCACTCACTGATGTTGGTGATGACTTTGTCTCGCTCCTGCTCTGTGGCAGACCACTCACTGATGTTGGTGATGACTTTGTCTCGCTCCTGCTCTGTGGCAGACCACTCACTGATGTTGGTGATGACTTTGTCTCGCTCCTGCTCTGTGGCAGACCACTCACTGATGTTGGTGATGACTTTGTCTCGCTCCTGCTCTGTGGCAGACCACTCACTGATGTTGGTGATGACTTTGTCTCGCTCCTGCTCTGTGGCAGACCACTCACTGATGTTGGTGATGACTTTGTCTCGCTCCTGCTCTGTGGCAGACCACTCACTGATGTTGGTGATGACTTTGTCTCGCTCCTGCTCTGTGGCAGACCACTCACTGATGTTGGTGATGACTTTGTCTCGCTCCTGCTCTGTGGCAGACCACTCACTGATGTTGGTGATGACTTTGTCTCGCTCCTGCTCTGTGACAGACCACTCACTGATGTTGGTGATGACTTTGTCTCGCTCCTGCTCTGTGGCAGACCACTCACTGATGTTGGTGATGACTTTGTCTCGCTCCTGCTCTGTGGCAGACCACTCACTGATGTTGGTGATGACTTTGTCTCGCTCCTGCTCTGTGACAGACCACTCACTGATGTTGGTGATGACTTTGTCTCGCTCCTGCTCTGTGGCAGACCACTCACTGATGTTGGTGATGACTTTGTCTCGCTCCTGCTCTGTGACAGACCACTCACTGATGTTGGTGATGACTTTGTCTCGCTCCTGCTCTGTGGCAGACCACTCACTGATGTTGGTGATGACTTTGTCTCGCTCCTGCTCTGTGACAGACCACTCACTGATGTTGGTGATGACTTTGTCTCGCTCCTGCTCTGTGGCTCGGATCCGGTCGCTGAGCTGCAGCAGCTTATCCTCGTAGTGTTGTCTCATCGTCTCCATCCGGCGCTGCGACCGCTCCAGCTCGTCAATCAGCCGCTGCTTCACGCTGATGTCGGACGTCAGCTCCGCCAGCTGCTCGTTGTAGTCGGAGCTCTCTGAGGGACAGGAAGGCAGGGCGACAGGGGGGGGGGGGGGGACAGGGTCAGCTACATGTCAACAGGGGAGGACAGAGGCAGGCTGCGACTAATACGTGGTGGTGGTGGTGGTGGTGGTGGTGGTGGTGGTGGCGGCGGTGGTGGTGGTGGTGGTGGTGGTGGTGGTGGTGGTGGTGGTGGTGGTGGTGGTGGTGGTGGTGGTGGTGGTGGTGGTGGTGGTGGTGGTGGTGGTGGTGGTGGTGGTGGTGGTGGTGGTGGTGGTGGTGGTGGTGGTGGTGGTGGTGGTGGTGGTGGTGGTGGTGGTGGTGGTGGTGGTGGTGGTGGTGGTGGTGGTGGTATTGTTTGCCAAGGGACAAAGTTGTTACGTTTTAAAGCGATGACAAGGAGCGGATGCGTCAGCGAATAGTCCTAAGATTGGTATCGGTATTATGATAAATGTGTACGCAAATCATGTATATCACGATCCTGACCGTATAGGCTTCACATGGCGCTGAATAAATATGCTAATATGACACATTGATATCATTTGCGGTTCTGGTTCATTGGCATATTCAACATTGCAAAATATGACGAATGTAAGCAATCCCGCGGCAAACAATACTTGATTAACTAGCGGATATGGGCACTGAACAGAACAGGCTTAAATGTCAGATAACTTGTGTCATGTAAGTAGAGGGGAAGAAACGGGGACAATACGGCTGTGCAGCAGAGGAGTGAGCACACTGAACAAACTAGGGATAGACCCAAGCGCACCGGCGTTCCGGAGCAACCTAAAGCGCACGATATTGGACGGATAGAGGCGAAACGATGGCTGTCCGAGCGACTGAACTGTGATGTATTGTACGTGTACCTGAATTTGTGCCCTTGTTTTTTAACAGAAATGACGTGCATCTTTTAAAGCCATGTCCATCGTGGATGAATTGCGAAATACATCAATCAATCAATCAATTAATCAATAGGCGCTGAATCCGTAATGCCTACATAGGCAGGCGCCTGGCCATTGTCTAGATGTAGATACAGTGTGCATGCTCTATCACAAGTTCTAAAAATCAGTGACGGACGCGTGAAGAAGGTGGGTGCGAAAACCGTGACAAGCAAACGAATAGAACAGCCAGCGGTTTGTGCGCACCACTCGTGCTTTTAAAATGATGAAAGCGAGGCGGGAAACATTTTGAGAGACAGGAGACGGAGGCTGGTTATAGCGTTGGGATTTTCTGGCACTGTGAAAAACACAGAGCTATAACTGTAAGGTTGGAGAAACGTGAAAAGAATGGGATGCAATATAAGTTATAGCCCTCTTGGATGTAGGACATACCTTTTCCTTCGCTTTCCGGTTCGTCTGTAGAATCCTCGTTGTCCGAGTCTTCGTTGTCCGAATCTGAAGCGAACCAGAAGAACGCCTCTTTATAAGCAGCGAAGCGACCGAAGTGTTCATTCGGTATGGGTACCCAACAAGCCAACACTTCTGACCTCCTCCATGTTCAAGCTTCGTACTAAAATGAAATATTACCCACAGCAAATGATGACCATTACAAAACACTATGAACTCGGTGATAATATGAGATAATATGCTGCGTTTCGACACTATCTCCTTTCCCGACGGGCACGAGTTCCGATCACTTGCCCTCCTGCGAGCCTCCCCTGACAGTGTTCCCCATGCTCACCCTTCTCGTCACCGCTGCTGCTGCTGCGCTGATCCTCCTCCTTGCCCTCCTCGCTGCTGGAGAGGCGCGGACGGCGGCGGAGTTCGCCCCTCTCCCGGTCCAGGTCCCGGCGCGCCTCCTCCAGAAGGTCCCTCACGGCGGAGGGGTCCGACGGAGGAGGCAGAGCGGTGGTGCCTGGGGGGGGGGGGCAGGCAAGGTCATGTCACGTAAATGCAGGTCAAGCCATGGAAAGTTATGCAAATGCAAGCCGTGGTAGGAAATGACCTAACTTTCCCACGGGAAGCGATGGAAATGAGAAGGAAAGAGAGCGAGGAAGGTGTGGATTACGGATTATATATCGATCACAACAACTGATAGGTCGATAACCCATTAATACGTTGAATCATTCATTATATTGCCGTCACAATAATAACTTATCATCTGCATGGCCAAATACAACACCAAGATCATAAAACTAAAGCCATGGTGACGCCGCAATCAAAACACATCTAGCTCGACCATGAGTCTCTTTGATGGATCACCTTCCTGTAATGGCCTTTGTATAGGAGAGCCAGACGCAGGTCCAGGACCGTTCGCAGTAACCACGCCGGAACAGCAGCGGTACAGGACAGAGGATGGAGCCGAGGATGCTGTCGAGGACTGGAAGAACACGAGGAAGGATCCAGGTTACACGGATCCAGTCGGAGGTACAAAGGTCTGGCGGCGAAGGCAGTGAGTGGCACACGCACACATATGATGTACATATATCAGGAGAACGTGATTAAATCAACTTTGGAAAAATGGCCATCATGGCCATATTTAAGTACAAGCTGCAAAGTGTTATGGATCAATTACTCTTTTTATATATTTTATTTTAGACAATGTCTTTGTAATACAATAACATGCATGCGAGCATCCTATGCATATTCAAACAGACTGAATGGCTGCGGAAACTGTGCTAAGAGAGGAACAGGGGAGGAATAGTCGGGGGGTCGGCGGGTACTGACCTGAGGTCGGTAAGATCGAACTCTGTCCCAGCGGTCGGCCGGGGCCGCGGCTCGTCACCCGTTTCCTCAGCTGGGAACACATGTTCTCCGACTCCATCAGGCGGGCCCGCAGGTCCTCAATCTCCCGCAGGTACTGCGCCACCACCTGACTGACGTCACTGTCCGCATCTGGCAACACACACTGACGTCACGGTCCGCATCTGGCAACACACACTGACGTCACTGCCCGCATCTGGTAACACACACTGACATCACGGTCCACATCTGGTAACACACACTGGCGTCACGGTCCGCATCTGGTAACACACTGACGTCACTGTCCCCATCTGGTAACACACATATGACGTCACTGTCCGGATCTGGTAATACAGTGGCGGAACACACACTCAAAATATACCACAATTACTCACTCACGCCACATAGGGCGTGATTAGGGGGCGTTACTAGTCCCATTTGGCGGCACGGACGGTAAACATTCTCAGCCGTAGAACATATCGCAAATGCTACACCATCGCCTGGCCGACCCCACTTCCCGTCTCCAGTAATGGACAATATAAATCATTGAGCGTCTCCATTTCTTCACACGCCGTGGGCGGGCGGGACATCTGTTCCCACGCCGCCGCCGCCGCCGGCGAGGGCGAGGGCCGCCACCTGCGCGAAATCTCGCCATTAGTGTCCGGACAGCCAGACCATACCGAGTCACGGCAGATATAGCGACCGATCCATCCCACCGACCCACGGCGGACGCCGGGCGGGGGTGGCTGTACCATGTGCGCCGAGTCCCGACTGACCCATCCCACCGACCCACGACGGACGCCGGGCGGGGGTGGCTGTACCATGTGCGCCGAGTCCCGACTGACCCATCCCACCGACCCACGACGGACGCCGGGCGGGGGTGGCTGTACCATGTGCGCCGAGTCCCGACTGACCCATCCCACCGACCTACGACGGACGCCGGGCGGTGGTGGCTGTACCATGTGCGCCGACCGACCCACGGCGGACGCCGGGCGGAGGGGGGGGGGGGGGCTGTACCATGTGCGCCGACCGACCCACGGCGGACGCCGGGCGGAGAGGGGGGGGGGGGGGCTGTACCATGTGCGCCGACCGACCTATCCCACCGACCCACGGCGGACGCCGGGCGGTGGTGGCTGTACCATGTGCGCCGACCGACCCATCCCACCGACCCACGGCGGAGGGGCTGCACCATGTGCGCCGACCGACCCATCCAACCGACCCACGGCGGACGCCGGGCGGGGGGGGGGGGGGGCTGTACCATGTGCGCCGACCGACCCATCCCACCGACCCACGGCGGACGCCGGGTGGTGGTGGCTGTACCATGTGCGCCGACCGACCCATCCCACCGACCCACGGCGGACGCCGGGCGGGGAGGCTGTACCATGTGCGCCGACCGACCCACGGCGGACGCCGGGCGGAAGGGGGGCTGTACCATGTGCGCCGACCGACGCACGGCGGACGCCGCGCGGGGGCGGCTGTACCATGTGCGGCTATCACAGGTCCGCGTGAAATTATGAGCCGTGCAGCCACCAATGAATGGTACGAGACAAAAGATCGCACTACATGCTCATGCAAATAGTTTGTTTGACATTGCACGATTCGCCATTCTGTCAGGTTACAATTAAACAATCAAAGACATCCCGGCTAAGATTATCAGGTAGAAAACCACCGTCTGCGCCGCTATGCGGAACTGGTTGCGTCTGCGACTCATCGCTTTTCACTTCCAGTTGTGTATAATGAATGGTTGTCAGTAAACAGGACACAGCTGCTGGCCAGTACCGGCTTCCCATGGTATTCACCAGCGTCCATCTCTTCTCACCGGCTCCGATCCACTCCCCGGCGGCCTTCTGGGCCAGCAGCTGGCAGTTGCGCGCCGTCAGCCCCTCCACAGTCTCCTGGAGCGCCTTGATGCGGGTGCGCAGGTTGGCGTTGTCCGTCTGCAGCATGTTGTTCTCGTGGTACATGTCGTTCACCGCCTCCGAGCCGTCCTCAGTCACCATCCGCTTCCCCTGCGGAGCGGTGGAAAGGGGAAGGACAGGGGTCAGGTCACGTGCCTCTATTGCAACGCGCTACCCCTGCAGAGCGGTGGAAAGGGGAGGGACAGGGGTCAGGTCACGTGCCTCTATTACCACGCGCTTCCCCTGCGGAGCGGTGGAAAGGGGAGGGATAGAGGTCAGGTCACGTGCCTCTATTACCACGCGCTTCCCCTGCGGAGCGGTGGAAAGGGGAGGGATAGAGGTCAGGTCACGTGCCTCTATTACGCGCTCCCCCTGCGGCGATAGGGCGGCGGCTAGAGGTCAGCTCATGTGGCCCTGGCATTGTCCGCCTTCCCTCCCGCCTCACAATTAAGCCAGTGGTCCGTTGTCCGTCAGAAAGATACAAGTTAGAGCTCGCGCTTGCTTGTGTGACCTTGTGAGTGGAATGGTGAAGTGACGTATTGTCTTTCGCAAGTGGACCTGATTTGTGCAGCCTCTGGCCGTCTACAGTGGCTACGCTCAAGGTACCGCTTCGGGAAGTAAGTGTTACTGCATCGCAGAATGAAAACTTCATAATCTTGCAATAACGTTAAACTGAAACTACAATATCTTCAGATACGTTCAAAATATACCCGATAAAACTGTACAGCTCCAGTACAACTCCAGCAATAATTGCATTACAAATATTGGATGAAAAACTTACATTACACAACCGAATCACACTACTCTTGTAGGGATCACATTACTGAGCCAAACAGGACAGGTGTGGCATGCTGTTTGCATCTCTGCGACCTTGAAGCAGCGGTATCCGAGGGAGATAGGCTGAGAGAGCTGTACTATATAGCTGGCTCAGTACAAAGTGCAATACCGTGTAATCCACTGCAATCCATGTTAAACTCAGTGTAAAGGCACGCGAGTACACAACACGGCCGGAGCTTTCACGGAGCAAAGGAATGTTTGCTTTGATCTTATATTTGATGTTTTTGCCTATTTGTTACTTTGCCCATAACATGAATATCTACAAAGGTTTATAACCTTGAGCGCATGTTACATCATTGTACACCTAAAGTTTTTCGAACAACGATTTGTATGTTATGCTATGCTCAAAAGAACTGCCCGTGTCCATAAACCCTTGCTATATGTATTCCTGACTCAGTTCGTTGTACCGTAAGGTACACAGCAGCACACCACACCACCTGCATCTCCGACACCCGTTCATTTCCTGCATTCTCTGGACCCGTCTCTTTCCTCAAGTCTGACAAGTTTTTCGGCCCACCCATTCCTGCTCCCTCGCTGCCTCTGTCCCTCTGTCTGCGTCTCCGCAGCTGCCGTACCTGTCTGTACTCCATGAGCTCGAGCTGCAGCTGCTGGATCTCCTGTCGCAGGAGCGCTATAGTGCGCGACGTCTTGTCCTGGTTGATTGTCACGCGGTTCTTGATGTTGCGGGTGCGGTTGGCGTACTTGAGCGTGTTGAGCGTCTCCATGAAGTCCGAGTCGGACGGAGAGATGCAGGCGATCATCACCGTACGGCTGTTACCTGATCATGTGGGAGAAAGACACGGCGTCAGCGACTAGTACGGAACGCTGCCGATTAACCCCCGCCGTGCCGGGGGCGTTTATACGCTCCCCCCAAACAAAAAGTTGTTCGAGAATAACAAAAAACGGCGGCGCTACGCGCCGCCGTTTTTTTTTGCACAGCTATTGGGGAATTAATTACCCACATTGTGTGGAATTCTTGGCCACGTGTCATCTCAGATCAGGTCACCAGGCCAGGTCACGTGACCCCACCTCCAAAGACGTTTGCGGTCGTACCACAGCCACAGTTTTTTGGCCGATCGGTTTCAAACTTACAGAATTTCATAAGGTCATAGATACCTACAATTCGCATATCTAAGACTTTGCATATCGCTGACCTAAGGTCGGTTCAATTTCGTGTCCTCCCATTATAAGTCAATGGGGAAATATTCAAATGCTTCCTTTTCCGAGAATGCGCATGATATCAGTCCAATTCCTTCTGGATCATGTTAGCATAGGATATTCTTGATGATCCAGGTGCAATTTTTGTTCAGTGACCCCTACAGGGTCAGCCGAGGTCATATGAGGTCGCCAACATTTGTTGGTCAATAACTCTCGATAGAATGAAGATAAATAAGTGAAACTGGCACCAATGTGTTTGCCTCGTCGAGACACGTCTCCCAATATGCAACATGACCTACTTGGGTTACCACTTGACCTTGAATTTATAAGTTGACCTAAACTGGTCAACATGAATGTGATTCGAAACGCCTTGACGAGACAAACACGGTGGCGTCAAAATCATTGCCTTATCTTTATTAGGTAAAAAGTTATTTGTGATTTTTTTTTCTCTCCAAAAATAGCCTTTTCACCTTTGATGACCTCTGGAGTCTGGAGCCTAAACTCTTGACCAGAACTAAACTTTGAGGACACCTTAGCGATTGCATATTTTAACAGCTTTCGATTGTGTTTTGTTTGTTTCGTTTGTTCCTAGCTATCATAGCTCCTGATAAATGTGGGGGTTTCTGGAGCGATGTCCTAAAACTGGAAAATCTGACCTTTGAAGACCTCTGGTGACTTCAATATTGACCAGAGGCCATTCTTCTAAACAAAAATCGAGCCGTGGCTCGATTTTTTTTTAAAGAATGGCCTCAAGACACGGCGCGGGAGATGTTTAGCGTCGAAACAGCGCCTCGGAAATGCAGCAGCAAAGCCAAATCATATGCAGGTATTTTACACACTGCCCAAACATAACAAATTGCCAGTCCTGAGGTTATTCTTTAAAAAAAAATAGCGCCAGCGACTATATTTTGTTTATAAGAATGACCTCTGAGCCCCCCCCCCCCCAACACAAAAATGACTGAAATAGTTTCAAAGTGATTTTTGACGAGCTTTCGAACGGTGTTTTCGGTTTTTGTCTACGTCCCATAGGAGCCAAGTTCCGAGGGGCCGTCGAAACGCGCCCCCCCCCCCCCCCCCTGCACGGCAAAGGTGACGCCGAGCACCAGCACGGCGCGAGTTAATACCGGAAAGGATCAATTATTTTACTCAGTAAGACGTTCGATGTTCGCCCGCTGGAAGCTCGTGCTTGTCTATTTTATTTACCAGGTTGCTTTAACGGGAATCAAGCGCACTACAAAATCAGCTGCAGCTGATCTAAGATGCTAAACATTAAGTGTGTTATCTTATTTAGCCAGGTGCATCCTCTACCTTTGATCGCTCCTTTACTGCTTCCCACATCAGAAGGCAGAGCGGGTTGGACCAGAAGCTATATTTTCAAACCTCGCAGCATTACGGGAAACAGCCCCTGTGTACCAAACACATCGGAACTCGTAACACGCCTGTCACGGACCCGTCAAAACACCGCCACCAATCTCTCCCCGCCCTCAGAAGCGAGGTGCCAAACACCACACCCACGTAACGAGCCCACGGCAAACGCCCGACACCACCTGCCGAACGCACCTCACCGTAGCCGGCCGAACGCGCCTCACCGTAGCCGGCCGAACGCGCCTCACCGGAGCTAACTTCCGGCTATGTTTGCACGTCATGGCAGGTGTACTTCCGCCCAGGAACACGCGGACCCAGCGCGGCATTCCAGAGCGAGCAGAGGGCTCACTGAGGGGCCAGCGAGGAGGGGTAACTCCCTCCGAGAGCGATCAGAAGGCCCGCTCAGGGGTCCAGTGGGGAGGGGTGGCGGAAACTCACCTCCCAGTGAGTCCTGCAGCAGTCGGGTTAGCTTAGAGTCCCGGTACGGGATGTGAGACACCCTGCGGGACTCATCGCCCAGGGCGGAGATCACGTTACCCAGCGCCAGCTGTGGAAACACAGCACACAACGCACGCATACAGTCAGCCAAACAAGAAGAAAGGCAGACAGGCAGACAGGTGATGGGGCAGATACTCAGGGAAACAGATTTAAGTCCGAAGACAGACTGCAAATAACATTGGTAATAATATGATAGACTGGGTGATACTGCATAATACGAAGTTATATAAAAGTGCCTTACCAGTCCGCAGTTAATGGAGATGCCCTCCTTGGCGCGGTCACCGGTGGCCCCCGTTCGCTTCAGTCGCTCCGACCCGGCCAGGTCAACGAAGTGGAATTTGGCCGAGAGCGTCTCGAACTCCATCGGTGCCTCTCCATGCGGTGCTCCGTCGCCGCCCTCAGCCGGCTCAGACGCCGTGAGACCCTGCAGCCGGAGAGTACACGTCACCAGAGGACGGACAGCGGTCATTGTGGCGCCACAGGTCAGACAGAGGTCACCGACTTGTCATACGGGTCAGGCAGAGGTCAGCATCATTAAGGTCAAGTAGAGGCAACCGTTTCGAACAGAGGCCGAACAGAAGCCACCATCCCCACGCAGTGTCACATGAGAGGTCTACACAACTGCGGCCAGGACAGCTCTACTGCCCGGTCAGCGAAAGGTCACGAGGGCCCCAGGATTACACCGCTGGTAGGAAGACAAATGGTGGGACTTTAGCCGAAGTTGGCGCCCCACCGCGTCTGGTTCCCAGAAACACTGGCTAATTGCAGGATTCCAATGGGGTGATTGAACGTGAGCACGTCGGCTCGGCTATTAATCAGACTATAATTACTAATTAACCAACTATCCCTTCACAAATGTCACCTTGGCATACATATAATAAGCAAAACACGATCAGAACCTTAGAGCACCTGACCTTGAGCTCACACATACTACTTATGAGGTCCAGGGCACATCGTTGAGGTGGCAGCAATTTATTGATAGTTAGGCCGTCAAATCGTCCTTATTGATATCGATAATATTCCATAATTGTATCACTGTCATCAAATGTACATTTAAAGCTGCATTGCAATTTGCAACAACACTCCGTCGGACCAACAAAACGCCCTCCACGTCAAAAATCGTAACATCCCGTCCGTAAAGCTCAGTTTCTTTCGATTGATTCAGCAAATTGCACACTTAGATTTATAAACAACCAAACCATCGCATCAGTGGACGAATAAAATGATACACAGCTGCCATCAGGCTTCTCATCGTCCTCGTTACCACCAATACCCCACTCCACTCACACTATCGGCCGGTGCCACCCGCTGCTGGCTGCTGGTCAGTGTTACCCTACCCGCTATGTCACTCCACTCACACTATCGGCCGGCGCCACCCGCTGCTGGTCAGTGTTACCCTACCCGCTATGCCACTCCACTCACACTATCGGCCGGCGCCACCCGCTGCTGGCTGCTGGTCAGTGTTACCCTACCCGCTATGCCACTTCACTCACACTATCGGCCGGCGCCACCCGCTGCTGGTCAGTGTTACCCTACCCGCTGTCACTCCACTCACAATATCGGCCGGCGCCACCCGCTGCTGGTCAGTGTTACCCTACCCGCCATGTCCTCCACTCACACTGTCGGCCGGCGCCACCCGCTGCTGGTCAGTGCTACCCTACCCGCTATGTCACTCCACTCACACTATCGGCCGGCGCCACCCGCTGCTGGTCAGTGTTACCCTACCCGCTATGTCACTCCACTCACACTATCGGCCGGCGCCACCCGCTGCTGGTCAGTGTTACCCTACCCGCTATGTCACTCCACTCACACTATCGGCCGGCGCCACCCGCTGCTGGTCAGTGTTACCCTACCCGCTATGTCACTCCACTCACACTATCGGCCGGCGCCACCCGCTGCTGGCTGCTGGTCAGTGTTACCCTACCCGCCATGTCACTCCACTCACACTATCGGCCGGCGCCACCCGCTGCTGGTCAGTGTTACCCTACCCGCTATGTCACTCCACTCACACTATCGGCCGGCGCCACCCGCTGCTGGCTGCTGGTCAGTGTTACCCTACCCGCTATGTCACTCCACTCACACTATCGGCCGGCGCCACCCGCTGCTGGCTGATGGTCAGTATTACCCTACCCGCTATGTCACTCCACTCACACTATCGGCCGGCGCCACCCGCTGCTGGCTGCTGGTCAGTGTTACCCTACCCGCTATGTCACTCCACTCACACTATCGGCTGGCGCCACCCGCTGCTGGTCAGTGTTACCCTACCCGCTATGTCACTCCACTCACACTATCGGCCGGCGCCACCCGCTGCTGGTTGATGGTCAGTGTGAAGATGGCGTGGCTGCGGCTGCTCTGGGTGTTCATCTGCGTGCTGGCCGTGGTGCGGCTCAGCGCCCCCACCCGCAGACACTTGAGACACTCCTCCGCTGTCGTAACTGCCCGTGACATCACGCCCTGCGTCACGATCCCGCCGTCCGCGTCCTCCGTGATCTTGATGTTGGACTTGCGGCCCTGAGGGACGGCATATGGGGCACGTGATGCAGGTCGGAGAGGGGCGGAGCAGTCGCGTGATTTGCGGCCGAGGCATCATAGTCTGAGCGGGCACCAATGTCACCAATGGCACCAATGGCACCAATGGCGACTGATTCGTGATAACCATGACAGACTTTGCGTGACGGTGCATTACACTAATGCTATTGCAGCAAAGTAATGCGAGAATAAGCAGTCTAGGTCAGAAATCAAATACGGCGAACTGCTAAATGGTGAAATGGGGTCGGATAATAAATGACGCCAACCCATGAATGACTGTCCCCGTTTTTCGTCAATGTCATTCACAAATCACCGCGTGTCGACATTGCAGTCCACGCGGCCATATTCATGACCCCGTGACCCCCACTCCCCAGGCCCAGCAACCTCCCTCCCGCTCCCCTGGGAGAGCGCTCTCACTCACCCTGTTCATCCCCGACTGGTCCAGCAGGTCATGTATCTCCTCGTTGTAGAGCTCCATGAACTGGGCGGAGATTTTGAAGTCGGCGGGCGGCTGGCCTGCCTCGCGGGCCGCCTCCTGCCGCTCCCGCACGCCGCGGAACAGGTGGTTCACGGCGCGCGGCACGATACCCACCGTCTCCGGACTGGCATCCACCTCGAACCCGGTGCCCATCGTGTAAGTCTTGCCGGAGCCGGTCTGCGGGACAGAGCGGGACAGGTGAGGCAATGGTACGGGCGAATCATGGGGATTAGCGAAGGGGATGAATTAGTGACATAACCCGTGCATGTTAGAACATCGGGGCGCTATTATGGACAACTGTTGTCAGTCGTGTATCCATTTAGGCCGACATGCGCGTGGAATCCGTGAGTGAATACTACGTGTGTTGTTTGTCTGTATTGGCACGTATTCCTGCAACGATTGACGCATTCACGTATCGACTGTGTTCCTGGCCGTCGCAGAGGCGTTGCAGCATACTGGGTATAGTGACGTGACGCCAGTGACGTGACGCCAGTCACACACTTGTGGTTGTGCTACCCGGACAGGTGCTGAAAGAGGCGGGATGTAGGAGATTGTTTGCGCAGGCTGAAACAGGTGGTCGCCGCCAGGGCTGCGGAGTCGGCGTCGGAGTCGGTGATTTCGACCGGAGTCGGAGTCGGTAAAATTTTGCCGACTCCGACTCCGGCTGGCAGTCATGGGCTGCGCATCGGCAACTTATTTGTTATGCCTATATCAGTGAATCACTGGTGGCGATGACAAAAAGAGCCCCTTCAATTTCCTTTGCTTCGATTCCCTTGCAGTTCAATGATTTTCAATCATGTGGTGTGTACTAGTAGTGTAAGATTCGGAAATTTTCCAAATCATGTCCGATCCAAAGTCCGATCCAATATGACAATGTTGACCGAAAAGTGTCCAAAAATAGTCCGATTTTTAAAACATCCTATACATGGCAATTAGTGATGTATTTACTTTATTTCATGTCCATAATTAACTGCACCGCTCAAATAATTGCAATTGTTAATAAGTTGGTTACCTTATTGCTACCCTTCCATAACAGACTAGAAATGTGTTCCAGTCTAAATCCAGTCTATGTCTATTCTGCCTGTTCATTTTGAGTGATTTGTCCAGACTAGCAGCCTATATATTTATGGACACGAAGTGGAAAAATGTATATTGTGATCTATATGCCTTGACCGAAAATTGACCGAAATATGACCGAAGACCGAAGTCCAAATCTGAATCGGACTATTTTCGGACGTCCAAAAAAATTGGACTCCGATTTACATCACTAGTGTAGTGTGTACCACGGTGGGCGAAATGAAACCTAGGGTGCGTCGTCGAATGCAGATTTAAAGGCGATCCAGGGAGGCCAACGGGGCCATGCCCCCCCACACTGTTCAAGGGGGGGGGGGGGCAAACTATGTTCCCCCCAGACGTGAAGTATAATACATGCTATACAGTTGCTGACGGGCTGACGACTCGCTCTACTACGACGACGCGCCCTTGTGCAGATTCAAAATGCCAGCCCGATAAATTTAAGCAACGAGCACCAGACATCAATTTGTAAAAAAAATATGGTTTGAAGTTGACGCGTACCATGTAGGTACAGGCGAGTTAGACGCTGTCCCGTTCATCAACTCCCTTAATTATTGGTTAATATTTATGTCACATGTGGATGGTAGGGTGTCACAAAACCTGACAAATTCTACTTTTGGACTTTCGGGAATCTTTGGAACCTAAAATTAGGGTCAAACAATTTCTATCAGTCGTATTTTACTAATACATTTTCCATTAAGTGAGAGGTCCAATCTTGAAACGGATTTGTGTTTTACTGCGGTTGGTTACCTACTTCTTGTGCCTGTTAACAAAGGCTTCAGCCAATCAAAGGTCGGAGTCGATTTCGGAGTCGGAGTCGGATTCGCCTCCGCGGAGGGTCGGAGTCGGAGTCGGAGTTGGAGTCACCTGAAAACCGATCAACGCCGCAGCCCTGGGCGCCGCAGCAATGCCAACATTCGACCGTGTGTAGAGGAACGACTGGGACGCTGCGGTTCGTCAAACTGTTTGCGGTGCTGCATGGCATTTTCTGCAAGAGTTACTCTGCAGTGTTCTGTAGAGTTGTGTAGTGTTCTTTCTATGTTGTAGAGTTGTGCAGTGTTCTTTCTATGTGTTGTGGTGTGCAGAGTAGTGACTCGGCCGCTGCACTGCGTGACTGCCTGACCTCCCAGGGATGAGCGGCGGCAGCCAGTCCTTGATCTGTTTGTCACCCGCGAAGACCGGAGGCCGGTGCTTATCAAATCTATCTGATGTGTTTGTCACACTGCACTGGTGAGATGTGTTTGCCACACTGCACTGGTGAGATGGAAAGTGAGGCAAGGTCAGTGTTATTTGTCAGGGATGAGACGGTACACCTACGGCGCCAGATAAAATATGGCAGCATAGGCGATAGGGTTGGCGGCTCCTGTTATTTGTCAGGGACAGTTATTTGCCAGGGACAGACAAATAACAGGACCGACAGTGTTATTTGTCAGGGATGAGACGGTACACCCACGGCGCCAGATAAAATATGGCAGCATATGGCGATAGGGTTGGCGGCTCCTGGGAGGCCGCGATAAGTCTGATGAGACACTTTTTATAGTTCAGGGAAAGCAATAACGGAGCGTGATGCAGGCCAGAAACTGACATATCTCGGGACGGGATTGTCAAACCTGGATTACATGGCTGCACCTCACGTAGTATTCAGCAACGCATCGTTGCATTCGGTTACGGTTAATGCCTTTCCGCAACGTTCTGGACTGCTGCACAACTCACAGCACCACGCGCCACGCAAAGAAACGGAACCTTCTCCAAGAAGCAACAAACACCGTAACAGCGCAAAAGGCTGTATTCTGTCGCGAACTAACTGACAATGAACAACCAAACAAAAGCAGCATTTGACATTCATGTAATTTGCAGCAGGCACTCGTCATGACATGCAGGGGCCAGTATCGGCTGGCGTGACGGCCGCCTTCTGAGGACTACTCGGACCCCGGCGGCGACGTCCCCGCTCGGTGCGGCCGTCAGCTCCGCCCGGCCGCGACACACACACCAAAACACGGCCATTTCAGGCCAATTTATCCGTCGGCCTCTGAGCACAAACAGCGCCCTGCGGACCCGCTCGCCGCGCCCGGCCGTCGCAGAGGTCACGCCAGCGCCCTGCGGACCCGCTCGCCGCGCGCCCGGCCGTCACAGAGGTCACGCACGACACGCACGACAGACCGCTGCGTGACGACGGCGGCCTGTTGAAGGAAGTCCTCAGAGACAAGTGCGCTACGCTGTGCGTGTGTGCGTGCTGCAGCGTCTTTCCTGACAGGCGACAAAAGAGTATAAGATCGTAGCAACGAAAGCGTCCTAGACACTATTCTTCAGGACAGACGCGGTCGGGTCATGCCGTCCAGGGACTCCGTCTTCCGGCCTTCCGTGCGGCAAAACACAGTGTTCGGGCGGACCAGTCAGCGCTCGCGTGACGGCCGGCGGCGAGCAGTCTGATCGGCCGGTCGGAGTGGCTGCTGCCACAAACTGATGTATTGACCAATCAGACCCAGCCACGCCACCCGCCGAGCCGAGCAGAGACGTACCTGAAGACAACCTTCAGGTCTAACGGGCAGAATTCGCCAGCCATTTGACCGCAGCCAATCCAGCCAGATAATTAACCCATTATGTGCCAAATGAATGCAAGTTGCGAAATAGCTATCTGACCATAGATTGATTAGGGTTGTCGGCATTTCATTTTCAGCGCGCCAGAGGGGCCAGAACTCGCCAGGCGCGGGCGGATAGACAAATGCCAGCATTGGAGACACATAATGTGAAAGGAGAAGGAAAAGATTGGACAAATGAATGGGATACAGAGAAAGAGCGAAGCTATACAATGAGACAAGACGTGTCAGCATAGAACTGACCTAAATGTCACGCAAAAAACAAAACAATGCCGACAAACAGTAAAACAACAAAGCGGTTTCTCCATGTATAAGTACGCAAATACAGAGCCCGAGACTCTCTAATTAAGGCGTCCCAGATAACTGCCCATAAAACCTTCCCGGCGGCGGCCAGGGAGCTTCATCAGACGCCTCCTCCGGGTATGAAGGGACGTGACAGCTCGGACGGCCCAGCTCCATTCTCCCAGCACGATCTATCGCTCCAATTCGTCATGCAATCCCCGCTCTCATGCAAACCGAGCGGTGTTCGAGCCGCGTGCGCTCTCCCGGGCGGAGTGAGGAGCTCTCCAGTGAGCCCGGGGGCGGCCCGCCGCCTCGTGATCGCCACTATCTGTCTCCATTAGAGCGTAAACTGAGGCGGCACACGGCCGGGCTGTCCGATTGAGCGACACACCGCGAACATAGCAGCGCCATCACAGGCGGAGAGGAATGGACGTGTTAGCGGGGGTCGCACACGCTGGATCGGCCGTGACGAATTAATTACATGAACATACAACAAAATTCGGCATAGTTTCGTAGATTTAGCTTCAACCTGGGACAAGCCTTGGCTTGTAATAAGACATTCCGATGGCGAACTTTGCCTTTAATAAAACATTTCGTTGGTGAACGTGCTCAGCTCAGCTCAATGGAAGGTTTTCCAGGTCAGAAGCTGCCGTGGCCGCCAGCGGCAGCGGTACAGTTCGTGCCCA
The DNA here is from genome assembly GCA_036785665.1 of Chirona hameri. Taxonomy (NCBI): domain Eukaryota; kingdom Metazoa; phylum Arthropoda; class Thecostraca; order Balanomorpha; family Balanidae; genus Chirona; species Chirona hameri. The sequence continues at coordinate 36,023 of JAXIVJ010001644.1, read as the reverse complement.
GTTTCCACTAATGGGCAATAACCCGGTATACCAGGCCACTGACCACTCACTGGTCAGCATGTCCTAGCCTAGCTCAGGATACATATGAGCGGCAGGCACGACGCCGTGACCAAGTATACGAGACACTCGGTATTCGGTTTTCACGAATACGGCGAGCCCGCACGCTATACAGCGCCAGATAGCTTTATTGGAACGTTTGCGGCATGCAAACGGCCGCAGCTAGACTGAGTTTATCATTACAAGTTCATGGCTTGACTCACAAGTCACAAGTTCATGGATCACGGATGCGAGCGGCACGCTCCCCCGACCCGTCGCCCTGGCAGGAAGCGTGTCAAGAGCGCATGTGGTTTCGGTTCATCGGATGTCCGCTATGTGAGCGCAGCGCCTGCGGTTTGGTGTGCGGTTTGTGGTCCGTTGGTCTGACCGAGATGCGCACCATGCGATCATTAAACATCGTGTGGTATCGTCATAGTTAGGTAACGTCCAAGCTGCATTCATTGAATGCATGTACTATCCACTATCCAGTACCCACAGCGAAACCTTTTTTGAAATGTACTTCTAGGCTCAATCAGAAAAATGATGATGGGCCATGACAATGGGTGAAATAAAAATGTAACATTCTCAACATAGCTTTGCCTTATTCTCCGTGGACCAGCTTCATATCTGGCCTGCTCCAACGACTTCATAACATATGTCCTGTTCCAACATCTAACCCAACTCGGACAATTGCCGGCTTTGTCTCTCCCACCGCTGCCGCTCGGTACCCTGTGGGCGACCTCTCACCTCTGTCAACTTGATCTTCTGCACCGTAACTTCGCTAACTTTCACACGCTCTGGGACCCCCCGGATCGTGCCTTGTGGGACTGGGTCCCGTGCCAACCGCCAAACACGACCGCACGACCGTCACTTCCCGGTGCGTCACAGCCGACACGGACCAATACCCTCCGGGCGGTGCTGCTGGCCCCGTCCCTCCCCTCCGGCGGCGCCGGGTCAGGCCCCGGTCCGTCCCCTCCGGCGGCACGGATCGGGCCCCGCCCCCTCCGGCGGCCCCGGGTCAGACCCCGCCCCGTCCCCTCCGGCGGCGCCGGGTCAGACCCCGCCCCGCCCCCTCCGGCGGCGCCGGGCCAGGCCCCGGTAGGCGCCGCGGTCCGACGCCAGTCCGACGACGCAGTTCGGCCGCCGCCTGGCGACTGCGGCGGTCGATACCGACTGGTGCCCGGCGACAGAGATGAAAAATATGACGAAACCTTACCATATGATTACAAAAACTTTCCAATTCACACTGCGAAAAACAGCACACGGAAATAATGTATCGACAGAAAGCTGGCAGGATTGCAGGCTCGAGAGCTTGACATAAATATAAATATGATGTATCCGTCCGCAGCATGAAATCAAATGTTCTCATAATCGTGGACAGCAAGCATTCATGTTTTCATCTCTGACTGTGGAGACGGCGCGGCGGCGGCGCGGCGGTTCAGACCAGACGGGATGCTGGCGACTTCTGATTTCTCGACACGGTCGGTGATTTTCGCCTGCTGCCACACTGCCAGCCAAATCGTGCCATCTGACTCACAAATGTTGACGTCCACGACGACCTCCACTGTTTGGTGTGCCCGCTTCAGCAAACGAAAAACCGAGCTGGCAAGTCACTTCACCCGGCTCGATTTTTCGTATCATGTTATGTCATGAGCGCGACGCAGCTGTCTTATTTGACGACGAAAAAAACCCAAGGCGAAGCGTCGGATATCAGACCCTAGCATGACGCACAAAAGACACCGCTTTTATACCGCAGCACAAAACCAAAGCCTGTCAATCTGACGGCAATGAAGACGGCACGCGTTGACCGCCTTTATTTTACCGTCTGCACGTGTCTGTGGGCCGGCCACTGCTGCTATCGACCGCCTGGTGACGGCCGGGACACAAACACGGGACACGCACCCACGCCCGCCGGCTGCGGGGTCATGTCAACAGCAGCGTGGCTCGGTAAACAGACGAGGTCGCCACGCCGTGGGCCTGTGGGCCGACTCCCAGGCGGGGGTCGGCCACACGCGGCACACGCAGGCGGACATAGGCGACGCCTGATGACGAGTGGCATCATGCTGTTCTGACGCGGTGGTGGCCCGCAGCGCCAGCCAGCTCTGGTGGGCCTGCCTGTCAGGCCAAGCGCGGGCTAGTGAGCGCGTGAAACGCGAAGCTCCCCAAGGCTCGCTTTTCACAGCAGGCGTCACGCACACCCATGACGTCACAAGTCGCTCCGCCGTCTTGGAGTGCGTGACAGGGTCACCCACCAGGTGGTGCAGGTGGGCGACCCTGTGCGAGGTCACGGTTCGTTGATGTGTCGTCACGGACGGGGCGCGGGAGGACGGCGGACGCACGGGTCGCCGCGGCGGCGGAAACTGTCGGATCCGCCCGCATCCGGGGTCCGCACACCGCCACTGCCACTGGCCCTTATCACACACCCGAGATCCGCAAAGCAGCTGACTGCTGGGCATTAGCATGTCCGGTGTCTATACACCGGACACAGTAGCCTACACTGGTCAGGTCATAGACATGGCCGGGGTCCGCAGTCCACACAACTGAGACGACCGCCGACGCAGTTAAATACTCTGGTCATAACCGAACTCTCAGTTAATGGTGTCGGCACGAAACTTCGTCAAAACGACCGTAAACCCGAGTTACTGGAAACTCAGCTCCGAAGTTTAATAGTAAATACACTTCCTGTGTAATTGCACCACTGAGCAAAGTGCCAAAATGGTACACACGAAGGGGTAGCATATCACCTGAGAGCAAGGTTAGTTCAAGGTTATTCAATTTTGCTTTACAGCAACACCGACTGGTGCTATCGAAATTCAGAGCTTCACAATTTTGTCTTTGAAAATGGCTAATGCAACTTGATATTGCACGGTGCCGGGATTATGCCTGAGACCGCAGTGCGGGCCAGACAGTGCGGGCCAGACAGTGCGGGCCAGATAGTGCGGTGGCAGCGGTATTCGTCCGCGGGCGTCCGCGGCCGTCCGCGGCCGTCCGCGGCCGTCCGCGGCCTTCCACCATGAATCAATAGTGTAACGCAGCTGACTGCAGCTGGTGGCCGACGCCGGGGCTGAACCTAGACCAAGAGTCGGACTGACGCCGTGCAGGCTGCCCTTCAGATGGGGGAACCAGACTGGCGACTAGCCATTCAGACAGGGAAGTGTCTCAGATCAACCGGAGAATGAGACTGCGGACTAGTCCTTTATACGGGGAAGACAAACTTGCAGACTTTTCCCCGGGTGGGTGACGGGCCAGAAGAGATTCGTGATGGGTGTAGTGCAGCACCTCACAAGTCACAGTGGTATGGCGGAATGCCTCATTGTGTGAATGGTAAAAATGAACCATTATGTAACAGCTTGTCGCCTCTGTATGCATGCAAATGACGAAAGAACAGACGGTTCGCCTCACAGCTGTGTCAATATAATCAAAGTACAGCGTCATTTTCCTCAAGAAGTAGTGGCATCAATTCTGCTATTGTTAGCACTGCACTTAGCACCAGATGAGTCAAATGTTTTATTGTGGGCTATAAAGCTGATGCTACAAACGAAATGGTAGCAAAACAGAACAATCACATGAATGACAGAGCAACAGACGACATGCCTGGAGCCCACGTTGTGTAAATCCCTGACCAGGGACGTAGCCAGGATATTTCTCAGGGGGGGGGGGGGGGCATGTCGGTGGTAGAAACAAACTTCGCTCCTCAGACATATGTTGTTAATCGGGGGGGGGGGGGGGGGTCGTCACAAAATCTCATTCTATCTAGTGTGCATTTCTTTTTGCTTAGGGGGGGGGGGGGGGGGGGGGGGGGGGGGGGGGCGGGGGCATGGCCCCCGTGCCCCTCATACCTTTGCTACGTCCTTGGTCCTGACACAATAGCACAAATATGCGCAATAAAAGCAGAATGTTCACTGCTTCATCTCCAGTGGGTCTCACAAATCTGCACTCATTTTTTGCTCATCTTGAAAGTTAAGAATCGATGCTGCCTTCGTGGCGGAGTAACTCTGTGACCTCTTCTGAGTTCGAGACTGAACCCACCTGTCCGTAGGCGAGCACGGTGGCGTTGTAGCCCTCGAGGCACCCCTCGATGAGCTTCTCTGTGCACTGGCTGTAGATGTCCTGCTGCTCAGAGTCCATGTCGAACACGTAGTCGTAGGTGAATGCCTTGTCTGACCCGAGCCAGACCTGCGGTTCACCAGGGGTCACCGAGGTGCACACTCGACACATGTCGATCACCTCCCGCGAGATCAGTGGACGCACCCTGAAACAAGAGAGACGGGGCGAGGTTAGGTCAGGCCCTGAGAGGTCAGGTGATGTGCCTGGAACGAGGAGGCGGGGCAGGGTCAGGTCAGCTCCTTAAAGATCAGGGACATCACCGTGACACGAGGGGCGCCACAGGATCAGGCAGCACTGGAGAAATAAGGGACAGCGTGTGTTCGTTTCATCCTGAAACTGAGGATAGGACAGAGACCAGAGTCAGTGATAGTGATATGAGCGGATGAACCATCTAATAAGACGTCAGGGAATACGCCATGAATGAAACAATTCAGAACAAAACTCTGGGACAAGACACAGTACAGTCATGGCTGCTGCGTGTGGAACATAGATAAACACCTTGCAATATGAGAACAATGGAATAGCGGTACGCTAGGAGAGTGATAAACATTTCGTCATTTATTTCGTCATTTATTTAGGAAACCATCCACAACGTGGCTATTACGGCTCCTGTACAGTACATGTGGTAAGGACATTTGTTTTACACGACACAATACAGTTTGCATGGGCACTATTTGGAGGCACTCGCTCACGTCACTCATTCGGTTATTGCCAATGCGGCTACAAATTCGCACCTGGACGGAGCAGCTTTCACGGCTGGTGGCAGCGCATTCCACGTGCCCACTGCTCGGTACGAGAAACCCTTCTGGGTCTGAGCCATTCTACATTTCGGAAGATGAAGGTCTCCGGCGTCGGCAGCCCTTGTGCTCCTGGCCGATACGTCAGCCCGCTTGGCGAACATGTTTCGCAGCGCCTTAGGGCACTGTCGACTGGTCAGGGCTTTGTGGACGTTGGTACAGTCGTGTCGGACGACCAGTACCTCTACTCTCTCCCACCCGAGAGACGTGAGAGCTGGCGAGATGTGTTCTCTACGTCGCACGCCGGTAACGAGCCGAGCGGCAAAGTTCAGGGACTTCTGAACGCGATGCAGACGGCACTGGGCAGCCCCTCCCCAGGCGGACAGGCAGTAAAGGGTATGAGGAAAAACGTGTGTTTGGACGAGGAGTTTAAGGACGTCAGGAGTGAGGTGATGGCGGATTTTATACAGAGATGCGGTGATTGCATTGCACCTCCGTACCAAACATCGAGACAGTTCCTCATTATGTTCTACTTGCGTACATACTTATTGTTGTGACATCATGACAACATGACTACTTGTTCCGATATGCAAGAACCCAAGCGAGCAGTGCATTTTAACTATGGGACTGAGTCTTATAATATGCAAAACGGATGGGCGTCCAGCGCGAGCTTAAGTGCCGTACGTTGTTGAACAAGTTGGTATCGTTGAAGCTGCGATTAAAACAGCTGGTTGCAAGCCGGGAAGTGGAACACGATAGCCGTATTCTAGCGTTCCTTTGGTACCGCCCATGAGAGCGAAAGGCACCGACAACCTCGACATGGGCCTATCCCAGATGGCCGGCTGAGAATGGTGGCGAGGTCTCTACAGGTCAAATTCCACAGAGAAACACAACCTGACGCAATTGTCAACGAACATGTCACGTGACCTAAAACCGCAGAGTGCGTGACTAATTCTATTGTCTTTATTCCCTGTCGTTCACACCCGTTGTGAAATCACTTTATCAGCCGTTGAATGGATGTGGGCAATTTGGCCCACGAGTCTCATTAAAAAGACAAAATGAACCAAACTGGAGAAAAGCGGAGCAACAATAAAAACCGTTCGAAAGCTCGGCAGAGTTTATTATGATACCAATGGCGAAGTAACGACTCATAATCTGGTCATAACGTTTTGAAACGAGATGTTCCTGAGATGTTCAGAGATGTTCCTGAGATGTTCAGAATTCTTAATTGTTCATAATCTGTATTCTTAATCCGCGACTTACTAGGGGGGGGGGGGGGCTATTTCTCCCTCCCTCCCGTTAATTTGAAATAACTCCTAAACCAACACCAGTATCTTCACCAATATTTCAGTACCTTTTCGCACATTCTACACATGTTGGCAAAAGGAAAAATATGAGGTTGTGATAGGTCAACCGGGAATGACGTCAGTGATGTCATGTTCTTCGTTTTTTGTTAAAAAATAATGGTTTGCAGAAAACGCCGTCAAAGGTACAATATTAGAGATAAATGCAATTGTCTCAAATCAAATTACTGACAATAGACAGGGCTATTAAACTGCCATCTCGGATTTTTGAGTGTTTTTTTAATTAACATTTTTGAGAAATCCAAATACATCAGAGTTATCCAAAAACCGGAATACATGTGATCGAGACATGTTCGGTGAATGTGTACAAAATTTGAAGTTGATATCTTCAAAAATTACTGACTTATGACCTTTAAATGACAAAAATCGACCAACTCTCACCGCATTACTATGCATAAAAAATGTATTTCCGTTTTTTCTTTTTACTTCTATTTATATGGAACAACAATGTTCTAAGGTCATTTTTCGCGTTCTAGACGAAAAACAAACCAATAAACATGTGTTACAACGCTTAACGACCGTAATCTGCAGTTTGACCTCGTGACCTCGGATGACCTTGATCTGGCCAAGGTCATAAACAGCTTAGAATGTTACTTAGAAGTGTCAGACACACGAATCATACCGATTTATCGACTGCTTATGCGTTTAATATCGCAATTTTGCGCGACAATTCCATCCATCGAGACCTTTTGACATGGTCAAACATTTTGTACTTGACCTGACCTGTGACGTCATCAGCGACCCCGAAGTCAACAACATTACGTTTCCCTCGATAAACTTGACAGGGCTATCGAATGCCGTTTGATTTTTTACAATCGGTCTAGCAGTTCCGGAGATCCGATGGGGGGGGGGGGGCAAAAAATAGCCCCCCCCCCCCCCCCCCCCAGTAAGTCGCGTTATGGAATATACCCCAGTAACTCGCGGGTTAATTGATTCTACATTGAAGTCGGTTAGAAAACTTAGCTTTAAATGTGTTGAATTGTATCACTTCGAAGTTTAACCAAAGAATAAGGAGCATCAATCGGCCCAAGTCACGCGGACCTTCACACCGGTACCGGCTGGCCTTAGCGCAGCGCAGCGACACGGGAGTCCATGGGAGGCAGCGGTCGTGCATCTCGGTCCAAAAGCCGCACGTCAGAGACCGTCGTCATATTCAGATCACGGGTGCAAAGTGTTATCTCGGGACCGATTCGATCCGCGGCGGACCAGTTTTGGTGACACGGGCCCAACTTCCGCAGTCCGCACGTCTCGTCTCGTCTGAATTCACGCGGCGTTCGCCAATCAGGTTATCTCGGGCACTACCACGGTATCGGTCGGCCGCAGTCGCTGTGTTTGCGTTAGGATAGATCATTTTACGGGCTACCGCGTACGGCGACCTCGGTTTCGGACGGGTCTAATCGTGAGCAGGCATGGCACAGGAGAGGGCATAGGAACATGGCCCCTCCCGAGAGGCACCTATTGTCTCAGAAGTCAGAGGTTCGAATCTGACTCAACACCACTATCTCAACTTCTGGTTTGATTACGGATAATTTCGGACGACTGGCGAAAGGGTGACGGTTAGGTCACAAATGTTGCGTTTGTACAACCAGCATCAGCCGTCAGGTATCAGTAGCAGTATCAGTATCAGCCGTCAGGAATCAAGTATCAGTATCAGCCGTCAGGTATCAGTATCAGTATCAGTATCAGTATCACCAGCGTGAGCCGACAGACGAGCCGACGATGGGTACGGTGCTTTGGTGGCCGTATTACCTTGAACGTAGGATGTCAAGAGGATAACCAGCTGTCCCAGAGATAACCAGCTGTCACTCAGTGTGATTAGGAGGACTGTAGTGTCCTCCGTCCTCAATACTCAGTATTCAGCCCCAAGCGTGATGCTCTCACCCGATCTCATCTCTTTGATCGTATGTTGCCTGTGGGTATGTTGCCTGTTGGCGTCAAACAGCGCTAATGGAGTTCCGCGAACCAGAGGGAAGGTACGTCCGATCGACACGACAAACAGAGGAATACCTACAGACATAACTGGAAGCGGAGCGAATGATGGGCAGAGAGAACAGAGACCGACAGAGAAGTCCGAAACAGGAATAATATGTATTCCACTGAATAACATGCGTCCATGTTCGGGTCAATGCAAAAGGCATGCTGCCGTTGGCACTGACAGACTCTAACGACATATATCGGTCGAAGTGTGATACTAGAGGTATTGGTCTCGGGGAACCATGAATTTCGGGTCATTTGGCATAGCAAACTGTATACTTGTTCATATATAGTACTGGTTTTTGTTCACAAGATTTGCAGCTTCTGCTGATAATAAACACGTTACAGGCAGTTCGAGGCAGATCGTCATTTGAACGTTTATGTACAGTGAAAGCCAAACGGACAGTTCGGTTGTATAACATTTATGTACAGTGAAAGCCAAACGGACAGTTGGGTTTGTTCATTGTTCAATGATTGATTAGAGTCGCAGAATTCGGCATCAAAGCCAGAAGAGAGCCAAACGGACAGTTGGGTTTGTTCATTGTTCAATGATTGATTAGAGTCGCAGAATTCGGCATCAAAGCCAGAAGCACATTCAACTCTTTCTGAAAACTGGAGACCGTCCTTGTTTCAATATTTGATATAGATATTGCCAGGAATGCGTTCCCGATAGATATTATGTTTCTAGCAGAACATTTGCATAATTCCATTTGGCCTGAAAATGACACGACTGATCGAGTTATGGACCTATCAGGGCCCATTATAACCCATATTAGAGAATGGGACGCAGCCGGAACCTGCCATGTGGGACCCAGCAGCTGGGACCCATCAGACGGGACCGAGCAGTCGGCTACAGGCGAGGCCCAGGAGTGGGTTACAGGCGGGTTACGTGGCAAAGCTCAGCAGCTGTGATGAGATCCGTCCGATAGGCCTGGTATGGGACGCCTGTCACTTGGGTAAGCCAAAACATCTCCGGAACTTGACTATATGACTAATCCACTCAACTGAGGTAATATCCGGTGGAGCCGAAGCGAATAATGTGTCAGGCCATTTAAGACTGGTCATTTCATTTGTGTTCAGTTCAGCTCAGCTCAGCCAGTCCAGCTCATTTCAGACCAGAACGCGATCAGAAGTCAGCAAATGTGCTGATTAACCGACAGGGAAGGTCCCCCAGCGGATCCAGGGTGAAGGCGGAGGAAGAGGAGTCTGTGTGGAAGGCGGAGGAGGAGGATCCAGGGTGAAGGCGGAGGAGGAGGAGTCGGTGTCTCTGCAGCTGGCGGTGACGTCAGACGTGGCGCAGTGGCACCCGGACATCTGGGACGGGAACTCCGGGCGCTGTGGGTCCGTCGCCATATATCTGAGCGATAATGTCGCATCATCATAATATTGATGTATTACTGTGTGAGCAGGCTTTTATCACATTGGTTGGCTTCCAACAAAGGGAACAGCGATCGGTGCAGGCGGACGATAAGGCCGCCACGATGTCGTAATTAACGAGGTAACAATCACTAACTCGTTAGCCGAGCAGAGTGCAAGTCATACCAGAACAAAAACAAAACACCCACTGCCATCTCACTGCACAAGATGGAGGACCCCAGAACAAAAAACACCCACTGCCATCCCACTGCACAAGATGGAGGACCAGCTGTGCTGATCTAACAGCGATTCCCCGCGGTCCGCCGCAAAACCATGCCCGAGAGAATGACTCATTAGCGTATAGACTCGAGTGTGTCACGGCAATGTGACAATTTCTATCGCCGGAGTGATGCGGGGTTTCCTTACAAGGATAGAGTTAATTGCTGTTTTGTGTCAACTTCTGAATCTGGGAAGGTGACTCCACAGCGCCTAAAAACAATTCGTTCATCTTTGTATGCATCCCATTCTCGATCAAATTACCGGTGTCGCCCCCAGCCCAGGCGCTGTCAAAACAAGCAGCTACGCCTGAACTGAGGACACATTTCATTTGAATGATGGCTTTTCACATGCATTTTAAGTGTTTGGGCAAATGTATGATGATGGAAACTCACGACATAAGCTACGATAACAGGATGTATGCATTGAAGGAATCCCAAACTAAAAACTGAAAGAGCATGGAAATACGATCAGCTAAGGCATTCTGTTAACGCTAATGTATGCAGTCTAGTCTTGCGTTATCGTATTCAGAATCTCCATTGAATGACGGTTAATAGGTAACCTGATTTATCCTGGCTGAATCAGACGCGAATGATTAGTCACAACTCACAGTTCAAGCTAATTCTACTCTCCTCTGAGACTGAATCCACCACACCATCCATCCACTTCAGAAAGACAGGTGGTCACATTGTTCGCACTTTTCTCTATCATCTCACTACCACATTAATGACATCGTTTAGCGAAATAATCCCATAAGCTGATCACTATATATGCACCATATTTAGGCAAAACTGCCATCACCGCATGACAGCTTAATGAACTCTTCGGAAAACATTTACGACGCATGTGTAGCTTCACACATGAGTTCAACATGTTCAACACGGCACTACTCCCCCGTTTTCCACAAGCCCGACACTAGGCATCACGTCACGTCATCACGTCCAACTGGCCACAGTACGGAGTCGAGCCGTCTCTGATGGCTGTACGCAAGGCCGATCCAGAACGGGTGTTTCGGGGGGGGGGGGGGGGGGGGATCCCCAAAAGTCTCACACAATTCTGAAAACTCATCGGATTTCGCATGCTTATGCATTGAGAGCTGATTTAAGACACATTTTCATTAGTAAAAGTTGCTTAGATTGTTTTCTATATCAGGAAATGTGTCAATGTTGCACCGATTTCAGGCGGTTGGGGGGGGGGGGGGGCATGGCCCCTTTGCCCCCCCCCCCCACCTCCCTGGATCCGCACATGGCTGCACGCGATATACTGGTGCCCAGCCTATTCTTCACGTCACAACTCAGAGTGACCATCGTGACGCAATCTCGCAACGCCCACGCACCGGCGCTCCTGCATTGCAGCATCTAACCAGCGACCTCCGGCCCACGCAGGCGTCACCCCGCCGTCCCCGCTGCCAGCGTCGCCGACACCGACACCGCGCCATGTCACCTGGGGTCGGTCATGGACACTGGAGACGGTGACATGGACGACACCGCCATGCAGCGCCGGCTGGCGCACCCTGACCCCGTCCAGCGTCCCGCGTCACGTACACGTGCAGCTCACTTCCTCCTCCCCTGTCAGACGCCGCAGCGCGCGCCATACCGGGCGGAGGATCACAGCGGCTGCCGACCAAACGTGAGACGGCTCCCTCTCTTCACAGCGACCGCCGGTCGCTCGTGAAGGGAGGGAGCGCCGACTGCAGCCCGGAACACCGCCCCGAACACTCGTCATGGGCGCGTGTGCACTGTGTAGTGTGTACGTGCAGCCAGGACTGGCGGCGGCCACAGGGTGGCCTTCAGCGGCGCGCGCGATGAATGGGGTAATCGCATTCCTACATCAGGCTTACAGAGGTGGAGTTTTCAGCAGCACCGGTCCTTCATGAGCTTAAACGCTGACCTACTTGGCATGGCCACAGGCGAGGCAGAGTGCAAATACACCGCCTGGCTGGCATGTCCTCCACTCTTCTGCTGGACCGGTGCTACCGGGAACGACAATACTTCGGAGTGGCTATTAGCACCGGCGTTTGAAGCCGGCAGGCACGGCGGGCAGTGAGCGGCCGATAGGGTTTCAGTGGAAGTGGTTGGCGTCCATTGACCAGCCTAACGACAGGATCGAATGACCAATCCCGGCTCCAGATCACAGCAGCTGCGGAACAGCCACAGACGATGTGCTGACACAGCAGACGTCTCTCGCCTGTTCACCTGTTTAAACCTGTTCAGGTCACATGGTTCAGGCTGTTCACATTTCATAGCCAATGTCATTTCATATCCCGCAACCAGCGGGTGGGTAAACACCTGTGTTGGGACTTGGGAAGCTATGTTCAAAATATTCTGATTCTTGCACACATGTTCATGTTCCTTAAAGGGAAATAATGACATTTTTCCACAAAAATGGAGTTAGCACTTGAAATCGCCAGACGAGACCAAAATATATTGTAAATTCATCACATTTTACATGAAAACTTTCCTACCGAAAGATATTTCAAGTTAAAGTTGATAAGCGTTCCACACTTTTAACGACCGGTACTTGCAAGTACTTTTGGTCCTCATCAAACTGCGGGCTTTTCCCGTATTGTTTTCTCTACGCAATGGAGTGGAAAATATATTGTGCGTTCTACTCGTTGTGATTATATGTCCGGCGATCTTCTAAAACTAACAGCGATTGGAAAAAGTGGCAATAAAATCGGAAGCTCATCGATGCACATCAACGGCGGCATAGTAGTGGTTGCGACCCTCAATTTTTGAAAATCGATTCATTTGTTTTCAACATTAGGAGTATTGTATAATATGGTCTGTGGCTGTATATAACACTATGCTTTATATTATCATGAAAAATAATAATTTTTCCCCAAAAAACTAACAAACAATAACACAAAACTGGCAATTAAATCGGAAGCTCATCGATGCACATCGACGGCGACCTATTTAGCGTCGGCGATTTGTTTACAAAGTCATTGTCATGCTTCTCGGCGCACTTAACCATTGTGGCGAGTTGTAGCGAGTAGCGCTTTCGTTCTCCATGGCAACCAGGCGTGAGCCAATGAAAAGCCAGAACGTATTCCCTTTCTGGCTTTTGATTGGCTAACGCCTGGTTGCCATGGAGAACGAAAGCGCTACTAGCGCTACTAGCGTGTGTCCGAGCAGCGCTCAGTTTGATCGGAAACGTCACAGAGCCTCCAAAAATGCCGCGCACTCTATGTAAACAATGGTAGGGAAGGACGAATTTGTCAATGACCTTCATGAAGTACACAAGGTACTTGTTTTGTATTTTTTCCAAACTTACAACTTTGAATCTGGGAATCATTTTATTTAATTCTTAAATTTAAATAAAATAATTTTAAAACCATAACGGTAGCCTAATACATTTTTCTAACAAAATCAAAAGGTCCTTATTTCCCTTTAATTTTATTTTGTATGTATACATATTCTCACTTAAATCAGGGACACTCAATTATTTCCGAGCATTCGCAGAGGCAGGTCCACCTCCAATTCCAAAGCACAAATAAACGGCCGAATTCAGCATAACCGCTCCATAAAAGGTCACGCCACCGTCGTCGGCCCCACCCGAGGCCCGTGAATCGTCTCTCTCCCCCTCCGCTGCCACCGCCTCCTACTGTGATCGTGAGCTCGAATTCACCACCGCCTATGGTAATGAGCTCCAGGAGTCCGCGTGACGTCATGCAGTGTGTGACGTCACTGCGGCTGATCGGCCGCCGGCTTCACCTGCGCGCGGTGGGCGGTCGAACCGGCAAGTCAGTCCTCCCTGGCACCTGAATCACCTCCCTGGTGATTCAGGTGGCGCCAATAATGGCTTCGGTGGATCCGCTGCCTCCGACGGTTTCAGTGGCCCAGGTGGCTTCAGAATTCCGATATCTCCGAAGGCATCGGGTGACCAATCGTCCCAGAAGCTCGTTGGCTCTATTGGCTTCGTTGGACACTTAAGCTCCGATGAATCGGCTAGCTTCGTCAGATCCTTTAGCTCCGATGGACCCGTTAGCTACGATGGGTCTGTTAGCTCCGATGTCTATATTCGCTCCGATGTCTATATTCGCTCCGATGGATCTGTTAGCTCCGATGGCTATATTCGCTACGATGGATGTTAGCTCCGATGGCTATATTCGCTCCGATATATCTGTTAGCTCCAATGGATCGTTTTCCCCGATGTCTCCAGTGGCACCGGAACGGGTGAACCCAGGAAACTCGCATCGGTTGCCAGCCTACTACATCCTGACGCCGCGCCGCCTGTTCGCCGCATATCACAGACCGAAGCCGCCGGTCGGCCATTTCTAATGGGTACCGGTCGGCCATTTCTAATGAGTACCGGTCGGCCATTTCTAATGAGTACCGAGCTGGGCTGTGGCGGCTCCTTTGTGCCCATCGCAGCCGTGTAAATAATACACCGGCCTCTTCAGATGCAGGAAAGTCGTTTGTTACCCCCAACGAGCTCGTACATCACAGATATGTAACGTCACTGGTGAGCTTACCGCGCTGCAAGCTCTTCGGGGCTGTTCGCAAATCAAGAGGGATGTCTTCCATGCATCAGCCTGAGGGGTTGCTGGTTGCCAATGACAGGAATTTCGATTATCCTGAATACAATTAAATTGTCTTTATTTATTACTGCAGCACCTGCGCCAGCTGGTGACCTCAGTCGAATATAATCTGACAGCATAACATATGTACAAACCAACCGATCATCAATACACGACGAGCGATACAATCACACCTATCAACATAAACGAACCCCTACGATCTCCATGCATGCATATTACATAACTTCTCCGTACCACACGCCCTTCGTCGTAACAAACCGGGAGGGAGCCTTGACAATAACAGAGCTGTGACACCACGTTCGGCCCACTTCTCCTTCCAGGACCGGCTCGCCCACCCACCTCCAGCCCTGCTACTGAGCTACGACACCACCAGCTACCGAGCTACGACGCCACCGGCTACCGAGCTACGACGCCACCGGCTACCGAGCTACGACGCCACCAGCTACCGAGCTACGACGCTACCGGCTACCGAGCTACGACGCCACCAGCTACCGAGCTACGACGCCACCAGCTACCGAGCTACGACGCCACCGGCTACCGAGCTACGACGCCACCAGCTACCGAGCTACGACGCCACCGGCTACCGAGCTACGACGCCACCGGCTACCGAGCTACGACGCCACCGGCTACCGAGCTACGACGCCACCTGCTACCGAGCTACGACGCCACCGGCTACCGAGCTACGACGCCACCGGCTACCGAGCTACGACGCCACCGGCTACCGAGCTACGACGCCACCTGCTACCGAGCTACGACGCCACCAGCTACCGAGCTACGACGCCACCGGCTACCGAGCTACGACGCCACCGGCTACCGAGCTACGACGCCACCGGCGAATGACACGCGGACCACCGCCGGCTGGCTGCCTCATTCTGGCCGAGCGCATGCCACGCACGGAGCCGCGGTTAGGCTCCGACGTATCGGGGCAATAAATAAATACCCTGAGCGTCTCACGGGGAGAGAACGGTGGTTCGGCGGCGGCGGCGGCCCCCCGCCGGCACGGTGTAATGCCGCCCAGCCTGCCGCCGGGCGGCACGCTGACAACGCTAATACCCGGCCCGTGGTGGTGCACTGCGGGCTGTGTACTGTGGGCTGCTGTGCACTGTGCAAAGCGCGGCGTTTGTTGACGGCTGGCGGGGAGCTTCAGAAGCGATTGGATGAATCGGGGGAAACGACAGAGGGCTACTCATTGCTAAAGCGATGTGGGAGGAGCGGCGGTAAAGATTGTTGTTGAAATTGTATCACCATGAGCCAAGCAAGGAACCGAACGGGCCAGCAAGTCGAAAACATTCACAAAAAGAAAGATAATGCACGCGCCCATATATTGCTCGATCTAAAACGATGCATACTTCGATCATATCAATCATATCGATCATAAAACTATTATGCTCACTTATTTCCAACATACACAAGCTAAGTGTGTGGGCGTGAGCGAATGTGCGCGTGCGCGTGTTATCCCCCGCGCGTCAGCAGGCGAATGAGGCAACCTAAAATTATTCATTTCCAAACCTGCACGCCACCGCACTGAAAACTGGTCCACAAACGGACACGCGAACACGTGAGGTTCCAGTCGAGTCAACCTCCCATCCGTCACCGCCACTCACCACCGCCGCCCGACACATCTCCATCTGTCAACAGCGGCCGGTGACAGCCTCCAGACACGTCCGTCCGCCCCCCCCCCACGTCCCATACAACCAGCATTATCTGGAAGACACTCTCCGGGCCGACACGGACACTAGTCGGCTTTGTTTGGTGCTGTGTGTGCAAAAACGGGAGCAAAGCGGCAGAATCAGAGCGGTGGCAGCGGCGGCGGTGGCGGTGGCGGTGGCGGTGGCGGCGGCGGCGGCGGCGGCGGCGGCGGCGGCGGCGGCGGCGGCGGCGGCGGCGGCGGCGGCGGCGGTGGCGGTGGCGGTGGCGGTGGCGGCGGCGGCGGCGGCGGCGGCGGCGGCGGCGGCGGCGGCGGCGGTGGCGGTGGCGGTGGCGGTGGCGGTGGCGGTGGCGGTGGTGGTGGCGGCGGCGGTGGCGGTGGCGGTGGCGGTAGCGGTGGCGGTGGCGGTGGCGGTGGCGGTGGCGGTGGCGGTGGCGGTAGCGTGGCGGCGCGCATATTTCAGTTTCCCGCTATGCAATTGTCACCGGCTAGGAGACAGAAGTCAGTCAAAAATATAGATATTGCTTTGAAATTTGGTTTGGGCATCGTCCATACTTGGTTCTCTAATATATCTTCCGGTTTTTAATGTTTGAAAATTGTATTTTGTGGGAATCCCCCCCCCCCAACAAAAAAAAATCAAAAAATCAAAATTTTATAATATATTATATAAAAAAACGGAAGATATATTGGAGAACCAAGTATGGACGATGCCAAAACCAAATATGAAAGCAATATCTATATTTTTGACTGACTTATGTCTCCCTAAGTACTAGCCGGTGGCAAATACAAACCGGCAACTGAAATACGCTGGCGGCGCGGCGGCCTTGACTTCGGAGAGACGCCGGGCGGTTGGGTCGCTGACCACCTCCGCCGGCCGGCCGAGTGTGTGGCGCACCGGACGTGCGCGGTGGGGTGAGCAGAGTGGTCGCTTCCGTTCCCGTCCTGTGGTGTGGTCAGTTTTACACACGACCCCGACCCTCGCCCGCCGCCCGCTGCCCGCCGCCCGCCGCCCTATCGACGGCCGACAGAAAAGAGGCGAGCATGAGGTCGAGAAGCGTCGAATGGCCCTGTAGTGGCATCAGTCGTCAATGATGGGATTTTATTGTTCGGTCTTGACGTCAAATGACGCATTACCAAGAGATCGAATCGTGTGCGATGCCTCAGCTTCAGAAGCCGGCGGGCACAGGTGATGCAGGAGAGAGAAGGAGAGAGAAGGAGAGAGAAGGAGAGAGGAGGAGAGAGAAGGAGAGAGCACGCCACGTCAGCCGGATGGAATCCACACGATCCCGGACCGCCGGCCGGAGGAAAACAAGGCAATAAATCCAAACCCTGCCTCCAGCGCACCGGTAAATAAAAATGCCCGGCCGGCTGCAACTCAGCCTTCACGAGACGGCGTAATCCCAGACATGTGTGCACTGTGCACGCTTATCTGGTAACGGTTCGGGTCTAAAAGTCCCTAGGGAAAATAGTGCAACCCTTGACATATAGGTTACGACATAACAGATCACTTTCCCGTTAAAGTAACTCCTCCAACCAGCACGCATGACGCGAGTGCGTGACGACTCCGTGACCTCCTGGTTCCATGACTCTATGAAGCCGTGATTTGATGGCTGTGACTCAGTGACCCATGACCGGTGCTCCGTAGCACCTCTCCTAGGTGATGTCACATCTGATTATGCGTCACAATTGCGTCACCTGTTTGCTGCACAACACGCCAGGTCGAGGCTAGAATATCAGATTGCGGCCAACGCCCGCCGCCCCCTGGCGTTGGCCGCATTCACGCCTAAACGCGCGCTTGGCGTCCTATAGCTACCGGTGGCACAAAAGCGAATTTACGATTCTGTCTTGGTCGAGGAAGGTTATTTTCCCATCATCCTCAACAGAATAATAGCCCAATGTATCGTTTCAGCAGCTGTCGAATGCAAGCAACGGAGACTGAAATTTGCATCAACTTTCTTCCGTGTGAATATTTTCCATTCCACCCAACAAGAAACCGGCTGATTAGCGTCGACTTCTGTTCAGCCGGAACCTCTCTCAGCCGGAACCAGACAAAGACACACGGTACCTGCAGCGGCGGTAAGAGCGGCCCCGCAGACAGACAGACAGACAGACAGACAGACAGACAGACAGACAGACAGACAGACAGACAGACAGACAGACAGCCAGCCAGCCAGCCAGCCAGCCAGCCAGCCAGCCAGCCAGCCAGCCAGCCAGCCAGCCAGCCAGCCAGCCAGCCAGCCAGCCAGCCAGCCAGCCAGCCAGCCAGCCAGCCAGCCAGCCAGCCAGCCAGCCAGCCAGCCTGACAGACGGATCGACAGACAGACAGGTGGCGGCGACAAACCGCCGCGCCGCCGCCGGCACACGACAAGAAAGCGGTGTGGGACCCGCCCCGGTCCGGCCCGGCCCGGCCCGGAAGTGCTGGTTACACCCGGCCTGGGAACCGTCCCGCCGCATCGTCACGGCCTGGTTCTCAGGGACCGATGTTCCGGCAGACGGTCTAACCTGGACCTCACCCTCCCCTCCCCGTCACAGCCCGCGCGTGACTGCCTCGGATCACAGCACGTGCGTATCCGTCACACCTTTCACTGGGACTCGGGCGCAACCTTGACCTCCGCCGGTGACCTCCAGCGCAGCCAGCGTCGCCGGGTCGTTAGGGCGGAGGCAGCCGCGGCCCCGCGCCGGCGCCACGGTCCTGGGGTGCGTGTCTTGTGCGGGATCACGGTCAGGGCGGGAGGCGGTATGTACAGTGTACACAGGCGATACAGGGACGCGGGCCTGACCTTCACACGCTAGAGCTGCAGGATTTCCGGGCCACAGACCGGCGGCATGTATTGCCAATGGTACACACTTGTACTGATGGTACAGCCATAGCGCCCAGATAGGCCAGTGTACCCGCGGGTGGCATGTATTAATAGGTATTGATGCCATAGACCTGGTGGCCAGGTGGACCAGCGTGGCCCGTGGCATGCCAGCGTTGACGGACGACGTATGGGGCCGATGGCCGGGCAATCCCCACACTCCAGCTGGGCAGCGCGCTCGAGCCCGCAGCACGCGTCAGGGAGCACGCTTCAGTTATCCAGCAAGTTTAACAGCAGCTGATCAACAGCTCGTGTTCACGTGTTCACAGTATGACTCGCCTCTCTGCCCGACCATGTAGCTAAGAAACCTGCGAGGCGCCGCCGGATGAAGTGGGGATAAGCCGGGCACGTGATGTATGCTCACGGAACGTCAACACTCGTCGATCCGAGTGCGTGTTTTCGTATGGTAATCACATTAGTCGTATTCGTTCGCTGAGCCAGGCTCCCCAGTCGATGTATGCTAGGCAGCAGGGCACTACAGCCGGGCTCTCAGTCGATGGATGGCAAGCCGCACGATGACAGCTGGCGTCGGATGAAGCATTGCAGGACCCAGAGTAAATTGTCCGTCATGCCAACGCACCGCGCCAGCGGTGCGTTGGCATGCGTTGGCATGCGTTGGCATGCGTTGGCATGCGTTGGCATGCGTTGGCACAGAGCCGGCGCGCTGGCTCTGAGCCGGCCCGTCATCCGCTGTAATTATTGCTCGTTACCCAGATTAGACCAGCGGCAGCTCGCGGGAAGCAGAGCGGCACAGACCTCGTAATGTAAGCCCCGGCAGAGGAAAAGTCGCCTGCAACTGCGCCCGCGTTTGTATACATACAGTCATACAGCATGCCGAGTTAAACCCTTTGGCCACACTTGCAAGAGCGCTGCCATCATTTTTCTGGCGATTCACGAGACAAGACATATGACATACACCTTCCACCGGGTCCCTGCTGCGCCCAGCTGTATATTGCCCTGCAGTGCTACAGGTTTGCCCGACGTACCTGTGTCACCAGGGCGGTGCCCAGTTGACACTGATAACAAGGAGGCGGAGGTGAGGGCACACGGTGCTTTCTGGCACGCGACGGGGAACTGGTGGTGAGGGACAATCCACTGCGGATCAGAGGTAGGGTGAGTTGAATTGATCCTTCGATCAGTTGACTCAACCTCCCCTTATACGTTATACGTTACTATAGCGACGACATCACACAGTCGTGTTGATAAGTAACACGGTAACCATTCGGCATCTGCATTCCGCAAATACCGCCACTGATTGTTTGTTGGCATACACGGAACCGTAATGGGTATTAGACATGCGTCCTGCATAGCACAAAATACGACAAACATGGTTGTCGCATCAATAATGATCCAGCTCCCTCATACATCATATATTAAAGCACCACGCTTGGAGATTATTGATACAAAAACATTCAGGTCACATGCTTTATGGGACTTAACCAATCCAGCCAAGGCTGATTACCTCGCCGATCACATACATTGTCCAGTATGTCCACCCAGTAATTACACGATTCTCATCACACCCAGGGCAGGTAATCACATGCAAACACCTCATCACGTCCTAATTATCCGTGGAAGGCGTGTACCTTCCTATCAGACATCTGACCAGGGTGGAGCCGGCGCGGAGGCGGGGGCAGTCGGCCACGCGCCCTGCCCTGCCCCGCCCCACTGACACAGTGGTAACCAAGGTCACACGGGGGGGGGGGGGGGGGTATAGCCAGAGGGTAGTGATCGACTAATGTAAAGGTGACGAGGACTGCATACAGGCGGTGGCAGGTGTGGGGACACGGGTAGTTTGTCATCGCAGGCTGCGGACCACGGAATGTTGACCGTGGGATGTTGATCATGGAATGTTGACCGTGAAAATGTTGACCGTGGAATGTTGATTGTGGAATGTTGACCGTGGAATGTTGACTGAAATGTTGACCGGGTGATGTTGATCAGGGAATGTTGACCGTGAAAATGTTGACCGTGGAATGTTGACTGAAATGTTGACCGTGGAATGTTGACCGTGGTATGTTGACTGTGAAATGTTGACCGTGGAATGTTGATTGTGGAATGAAGTAAGGTCAGTGTGGAAGGGTGTAGGTGTCTGGTGGGGGGGGGGGGGGGGGCTGGGGTCGTCAAGCGCAGTTGATGCTGGGGTCGTCAAGCGCAGTTGGTCTGGGTCGGACAGCCTTGGCCTCGACCAGCACCAGTTCATATCCATGGAATATGCTCAGGGACCGGCCGATGCATGTATATCAGACCGGAAAGTGCACTGTCGACTGCCAATGAGCCGCTGCTGGCTGCAGCTCAGCGGCAGTCGAGCTGCAGCCCCGACAGCTCTGTTATCAGCGAACAGACCTGCTGCTGTGCTGAGCAGAAGTCGTCCGCCAGCTGCTTACAAAACAGAGCCGGGCACATAACGGGCCATCACTCTCCTCTGAGCCGTAGCTGCCAGCATTCGAGATTGATATTCACAAAACAGAACCAAATAAAATAATCAAAATCGTCCGCGTGAAGGCAGCTGCCTTCACGCGGACGATAAAATCTTGCATGAAGCAAGATTGTAGTGTTCTCAATCATGCTCAATCATGCATAAGTATGCTTACTCATGGCCGTTTGTTTGTATATTCTGGCGATGCTGAGCTCTCTAATAACAGTTGCAAAGCTATATTAGTGCAATACATATATACAATGCTACTGAAAAGCTTGACACGTTTTTAGAAGTCTCCAAGCGCTGGTCGACGATTCCAGAAGCCTGTGACGCGTCATTTCCCTGCCAGTGCCCACAGCCCCAGCCCACACTGCCGCCCTCGGTCGCCGAGCGAAACGGCCAGCTGGTCCTCCCAATGGGTCCTCCTTCACCTCCCTCTCCACCCCGGCCCTCCCCTCACTTCCCGCTTACGACAGGTCCACACAAAAGGCGGACTGGGCGGACTGCGCCGGGCTACGCCCCGACCGACCGAGCGGCGGACGTGCTGATGAAATGATTGTTTCAGCCGCGCGATTGAATCGGAAATCGCCTCTCCACCTCTGCAGGATGAGTGAGCGAGCCTCACACTTAGCGAAACAATATCGCGGCGGTCCCGGCCTGAGTGATTGAAGAGAGCGTAAAACTATGAGAAATGTCAGCCAATTTCACATAATGAGGCGCTGTGTTCTACATATGACATGACGGTTTACATTCAACACAAAGCTGAGCTCAAACGAGAGATGCAGAAGTGTTATTAAGTTAAAAGTTGGTGATGACATTTCGGACTAATATTGCTCATTTACAATTCGTTGCTTCCGATGGCTACAACACAGCTGTTATGCAATAACACAAAATGTGAATGTGGGGAACAATCGTCTGGCACCAGTAGCATCGTCTCCTGGACCCAACAGAGGGGGGGGGGGGGGGGGCATTCGACTTTTGTTCCCTAAAATACAGCAACATACATTTCAGCGGCTCAGCGGCCAGAGTCAATTACATGGAAAAGGTGGATGCCACATCCTATGGAAGCTTGATCGAACGAGCGAGTTCAGACACAAAGTGACTGTACCACAGGTGACTCAAAATCGATATTCCTGCCGTTGTCATGGGAACATGGCAATACAGCCAGCATAATGGGGGATCAAAGCTCGTGAGCTAGTGCATTTACAAAAAAAGCAAACAAAACAAAACGAAGAGCAAAACTCTACCAACCCAGAGATGTTGGACCTATCCTCTCAATCTGAATGCTGGTCTCACGCCAGAACATGCTATACCAGCTGACGCCAGTCAGTCTCCTGACCTGACGCCACCGTCAGACCAGGGGCGGATCCGGGGGGGGGGGCATGTCCCCTCAAGACCGTTCAAGGGGGGGGGGGGGGACTATTTCCCCCCACACCCCCAAGACGTGAAGTCTAATGCATGGTATATTTGCGTTTTTTAAATAGTACTGGGGAAATGTGGCCAAATTTGGGCATATTTGCCAAATTTGGCGGCGCTGCGCGCCGCTGTGATTCCGCTATTATCGAAAAACCTCAGGGGGGGGGGGGGGGGGGGGGGATGACAAATGACCCCCACCAGGGCGAGGGGTAATTTATAAGTTGAATAATTATAACGTTTACAGGTGTCCATATTTCATTCTTTCTATCCAGCACCATTTCGGTCAAGCAAGTCTACAATAGAACAATCGGTCCAAATCAATCCTTTTCCTGTAGGTCCTTCCCGTCCTTCCGGTTACAATGGCGGAGGCGGAGAGGGTGTTCAGTAAGGTGGAGAAGACTCTATCCTCTCGGCTCTCTCGGAGCGCCAATGACCGAGCTCCGGATGGAGGCGCTGATCATGTGCGAAGCCCACCGCGAGACCTATAGGTCTGACCTATACGGATGACATTATAATGTCATCCGTCAGCGAAGTCGTTAACTTCTTTGCGCGATCGGGAAGTCGCCAGCTAGATTATTTCAGGCTGCCACTGCCTGACTGGCTGCCGCATGTTTCTGCCATATACTGGATGGCAGTGATATGAGAAATGCAGCCTTCACCGTAGTAGGTATCGGTTACTTCGTCTGCGTGTGTCGTATCTATGGGCCCGCCGAGATGCGCAAATGGCCTCGAGGTCCGGGAGCAGGGACGTATTTTTTAAAGAATCTGGCAACGGAAGTTGATCATCCTATCCGTATGCGGTGCATAGATGGGTCGCTAAAGTTTCTTGAAATGCATATTGAATTTGACGCCATGATCGGGTCATCTGTATTATTATTTTGAATGGCGGAAGTGCGACTGGTTCGATCATGTTTGACGTCCTCGCCTTTAGCTCTTTTTTATCGGAGCGCCACAGATAAGAACGACAAACATTTGTGCAGCGAAATGCGTATTCATTTTTCCGGTCGGACCATCCCCTCGGTTTACTATCCGAGATTCGGAGCTGTAAATTCTGTGGAAAACTACCATTTATTTGATGCTCAAAGTTCTGTTTTAAATTGCTATGGTAGCTTCTTTCCACTAACATTTGTTTCCTGGACCGCAAACCCAACTGTTCAAATCTAAGATACTCTTGTTTTTTTGTTGTTGTTGTTGCAAGGGTCGTCGAACCCTGTAGCAAAAAGTAGTTGGCCCCGAAGACGAACGGATGGATCCGTCCTTGCTTTTAAGGAACAAGCCGGCTTGCTTCAGCACACATTTTTCGTGTTTTTTTCCCATGCAGTCGGGAACGAATACATAGGTATACCTTTTTCGATATCCCAAAAGGTCGAAAAGCTATAAAAAAAAATACAGAAATAATTAGAAATAGTGTGGTTGCAAAATAAAGTGGCCCAAATCCGGGAAGATTTTAGAAATGGGGGGTCCTAGGTAAGATCCGCTCTCAAACTGGTTGCCCCCCCCCCCCAACAACAACAACAAAACGGCCGGCTGGATCCGCCCTTGCGTCAGACAACACCGGTGCTGATGATTTTATAGCTGTGTTTGTCATGATAAGCACTAATGCTGCTTTGCCACAGGTAGCACGGGGCTGTCAGTTCGTGTTTGTCATGATAAGCACTAACGCTGCTTTGCCACAGGTAGCACGGGGCTGTCAGTTCGTGTTTGTCATGATAAGCACTAACGCTTCTTTGCCACAGGTAGCACGGGGCTGTCAGTTCGTGTTTGTCATGATAATCACTAATGCTTCTTTGCCACAGGTAGCACGGGCTGTCAGTTCGTGTTTGTCATGATAAGCACTAACGCTTCTTTGCCACAGGTAGCACGGGGCTGTCAGTTCGTGTTTGTCATGATAAACACTAATGCTTCTTTGCCACAGGTAGCACGGGCTGTCAGTTCCTGGAAATGACAGCAACATCAGAAGTGTTGAGTGTTCCCTGCTCAGCACAACACTACATATGGAATGTGGAGCCACTGCTTTCTGATAACTTCCTCACAATATCGATAACGCCAAAATTATCTTCATGTTAAAACTAAATAATGAAATAGTACAAACTGTCAGTGTACCACTCGTTATCACCTTCTGGCAAGTTTCCCGTTAGATGTCAGCATAACTTTAGTAGCGTGCTCACGTTCTGCGCCGGAAACGATGGTATTCAAAGTCTAACCTACCTCATATTATGCACAAGCCAACCATATCCGCCCCAATAATCCACTCCATTAGCGTCGACCCGGATAATCCGCTACATTTGCGCCGACCCGGGCGGGTTTATTTCCGTTGCTGACGTCACAGGCCGTCTGAGTGACGTCATCGTTGCAGGTACTCGGCGGCAGCCCGAGTTCGTCGCCATGCCAACCGAGCGACAGTTTTAGCTCTCCGACCTCATCTCAGCTGACCGGAGAGTCACCACGTGACTATCACAAAACCCGGCCGAGATACGTCTCTGCCAGACAGAGATGCGGCCCTCAGCCAACAGACAAGTCAGGTAGGAAATAGGCATTAAATTCAAGCGAAGGACAGAAAACAAAACAAGGGATGTCAGAGTGACGGGTCGTGGAACTGTACTAATTCCTACAAAATCGCATTTTGACATGTTTAAGCATTCCAAAGTAGGAATGTAACAAAAATATACCGATCCTGGCCCAGACACTACATACCTACGATTATATAGGTATCCATAGAAAAGACAGCATATGAACAGAGCAGATATGTACCTATCTTCCAATATTAAACTACCAAGCGCCAAGCCAGTGGCATGGCACAGCAGTTTTGCACATATAATAGCTGCCTTATGGCTGCATTCTCACAATATTGCAGAGTTACCCGGAGCGCTTGACGTCACGACTCACGTCAGGTCAGAGCTGAAGCCGCCCTCCGCCTTCCCCCAGCCCTACCCACTAGATGCCACTTTTCAAGCCTGTCGCTACCCGCACCGACCCGCAAACCCCTTGCAACTACCCGCCACTACCCACTTGCCTATATAGGCTGGCCAGTGTCCCGCAACCTGCAAGTACCCGCAAATATAATTTGCTACTTTGAGCAGTTTAAGGAAATATGTATCTGATCTGAAAATTATTTGTATTTATGTCTATGTTCAAACTGCAAAGGTACAGCCACCAACTTGACCCACTGAGGCTGGGTCTACTGGGGACTGGGACTAATTATGCTTCATTTGATTTGCCATCATTATGTCTGCCATTTAATAACTTGCATTTTGCAATGCTGAACTGTTTTGTTTTTATCTTTTTGGTTACTAACTGAGGTACCTATATCTGTTCAATCATCCCATCAAAATCACTGTTTTCACTTGATAAATGTATGCAAATTCTGCTACCTAAAATTCTAACTACCCGCTTCAGCCAAATGATTGCTTGTGCTACCCGCTACTACCCATGCGGGTAGTAACTACCCGCGTCTGGCGGGCTAGCGGGTAGAAAAGCGGCATCTCTACTACCCACCCTCAGCTCCCGCCTCCGGTGGCGGTGGCGCTGTTTGCCGATCAATGAGACGGTTATCGAGCTGGCTGCTCCCAGCTGCGGGCTGGCGCCGCTGCTGGTGGGCTCCCAGTCCCACTGAGTTGGAATGAGCCGAGCCGAGCCGAGCCGAGAGCCGAGCCGAGCCGAGAGCCGAGAGCCGAGAGCCGAGCCGAGAGCCGAGAGCCGAGCCGGGATGGGCGCGAGCCAAGACGAGCGGGGCCGAGCCGAGCCGGACCAATGAAGGCCAGACGGAGCCCCGCTAGCTTGATAACAGCAGGAGTGACACGCTCCAGCGACACAGTAAAGGTACTTACTAGTATGTCGTGCACATCGTCCCTTGTGACTAGTTGAGCAACAACGTACTAATAAATAGCTTTATTGTATATTAGTGAAGCGAATGCCTTGGCATGACGGCACAGCATACCTTTTTAAATAAAAAAAAAAAAACATTTGCACTCGCATCAAATTAAACGCAACCGCATAACTTGTTACAGACGAGTTAATGGTGCGTTCGATGTTGCAGCATTAACAGAAGGTGTAATTTCCGTCAGACTCTGAGCTAGGCTAATCAAGGTCGCGTTCGACTTCACCGCCGCCAGCGACGCGCGGGAAAAGAATAGGACACTGGTCGTCCGGCGCCGAACACCGTAATTACCGCGCATAATCTATGCAACCCAGCGTAAACCAGCGCCTGCCAATCAGTTCCATGGCTGGTGCCTCCCACGGACGGACTAGCCTTGGCAC
Source organism: Chirona hameri (assembly GCA_036785665.1). Lineage (NCBI taxonomy): Eukaryota > Metazoa > Arthropoda > Thecostraca > Balanomorpha > Balanidae > Chirona > Chirona hameri. Next base: position 9,032 of record JAXIVJ010001644.1, on the reverse strand, counting down.
ACTTGAACGATTGACTTCACCGCATCGATCGTGTCCCCGTTTCCTGTCGGTGCAGCACCATCTCCGGTGAGAATACTGCCTGGATGACGCTGTTGTAAGCATTCTCCGCGTCGAGGGGTCAGTGTCGGGCCTTCGAGAGGCCTGCCGAGAGACACTGATCGGTGGCCGCGCACCGCACCTGAGCGTGTGCTGACGTCACCGACATATCGCCCGCTCCGGGTATGGCATGCAGGTGGTCCAGCGGGCCTGCACATTAGGCACACAGACAGTGCATTATTTAGTCAGCCGGTCACGAAGCACGGCCGGCTCGTAAATACATTCCGTGTATAATGTGGTTTTCAGTCAGCCGTGACAGTACGACATGCCGGCATACTGCCGCACTTTGTATGGCACGATCTGTGGCTCTTGTATAAACGCGGCTGACGTAAGGCATGTCGAAGGGATTGTATAGGTCCAAGGATCATAGTCACCTCTCCGATGGATTGGTGGAGTACCTGCCAGATAGAACTCTGAAACTCTGCGAAGAAACATTCGCTCATGAATTACGATCATAGGCGTAGGAGCAGGGAGAGGCATGGCCCCCTCACTTTTCGGACACATTTTTGGTATTTTTTATTTTGCCTGCGATAAAAATGTTTGATGGCAAAAACAAAATGCCAAGACGAGAAGAGCCCAAATCCGCAAATAAATCTTCCATAGCGGGGTTATGTTTCTCTCAAGACGAGATCAAAGTTGCACTGCCCCCCCCCCCCCACACACACACTTGTGTGACGTCCCTACATCCCTGATTACGATGCATATACAATTAAGTTGATACCGTACCTAACCCCTGCAGACAACTCATACTGAGGACAAATAATAATGATTCTGAGAATAAGAAAACCTTTACAAAACCTTTCATTCGGAGCACCATGTTCCGTAAACTCTACAATATATGGCAGCTATTCTCAGCTATATGGCAGCTATTCTCCATAGTCCATGACCTCGTGATGTCAAGCAGACACCTGGTAATCGCTCAGGTGCACTTTTCATTGAATAGCAAACACAATAATCACGATTATAAGATCACACGGGAGCGGTCATGTCCACCTTTCCTCCTAGCACTGTTTACCCTGCCCCCAACCCACCGTCTAGTGTCTACCCCTGTTTACCCTGCCCTCAACCCACCATCTAGTTCTACCCCTGACAAGTGACAGAACACCCTCTGTCTACACTCCCCCAGCATGACAGCACCCCCCCCCCCCCTCCCCGGCGACTGCTGTTCGATCCACACATACTGCAGACTGCAGCCGGCAGACACGCCCGGCGCTGATGACTCACACCTGAACAGCTGACCGTAGCGTGAGCGCGTGGTGTGTACCTGTGGTCTGTGTACCGCCCGACAGGGGCCATCAGCGCCAGGCCGACACAGCAGCCAGCAGCTGACCGTACCGTGAGCGCGTGGTGTGTACCTGTGGCCTGTGTACCGCCCGACATGGGCCGACAGCGCGCCTGGTCGACACAGCAGCCAGCTGAGCGGAGACATGTGAACGGAAGTGTTTTCTCTGGCACGAGTCGGTACAGGAAGCGTAGGCCGGAGCTCAGCTCTGCCAACTCATTAATGTCATATTTCTATTCCAATTTTGGCGGCGCCAATCAACACGTGCCTAAAAGCCGTCAGGTGAGGATTAAATATCTGAACATTTGAATATGATTAGTCATTTACCATTGACCGAAAGGAAACAGAAATACCCACATGTGGCATGTGGGCATTTCAGTTTCTGTTCGGTCAATGGTGAATGACGAATCATCCAACAGCTTACAATAATGTGCGCTGCAAGAATCGAGTCGATGCGATCGAAATAGGGCACGTCTTCTGTCGGAAAACCTTCGTTGATTTTCCGGGTTTATGGAAACTTCCCGGCACGTCTTTTCGGCAACTCCTAGATAGACGGCTGTGCCAAATAACTTTCCGTGAGAGCGAACATCCCCGATACTTTTATCAAACATGGACGGAGCGGAAAATACGTTATAATGCGCCAAGTCGTTCACCGTCGAGAAGTACTCACTGTTCTAGCGCATGTAAGCCGAAGCCGGAGAGCATAATTATTGCTCTTAAACGCAAACATCAGTTCTTGAGTGAAGCATTTGAAGGAAATATTGTCTCAGTCAGATTCATCCATCATTTGCCCCTTTTCCTCTGTCTCAGGATCTCAGTGGATTTGGGATTCAGCCCTCATCCTAAGGTACTGATCCCGGGAACCGATTTTCATTTTCGACAATCATTTGCAGACCAATTCACCCCAGCCACCACCTGTCACCAAGCCACGCCCTCTGGCTCCACCACCCGGTGCAGCTAGTGTGACAGTGATTCACTGCGAACGTCCACTGACCCTGAGGAGCACGTCACTGCCGAGTGACGCGGCCGTCACATCGGGAAACCGTCACGGCCGACGGAGCGTTCCGCGACGCTCCAGCGAGCAGGACCGCTAACGAAAGCGACGCCACTGCAACGAAATCTGGCCATAAGTCTCACCAACGAAATTCGGACCCATAGCATAGCGCAGATGGCGACACGACTTGTGAGCCTGTGAGTCTGATGGCAAGAATCGCCAGTCGTCCGGTACGAGAACGACTTAGAGCCCAACACAGAGCCAGTGACGCCACGCCCACAAGTGACCCGTGACGTCACCAGCGTGGAACGCAGGCGTCCAACACACCCGTTGGCGTGGGCGGTGGACCGAGGTGGCGTACACGGGTGCGCGATGAGCTCTGATCCCTCTCAGTGTCAAGGTTCACACCTGCGTGACAGAGGTCAACACGTCCCGAGCACACCGGCTAATGGGACGGCCGCGGGTCAGATCAGCCAGGCGGGTATCTCTGGCGTGACTATCGACACCATCTCTCTATCTGCAGACTGCACGCAACACATCACAGCAGCCCGGGTCGCTATGGCAACACATGCAGCATGACATGAACACACAATGCGACGCACGCGCATGCAACCACGAGAGCTGTGCATAGGGTGGTTACTTACAGTAAAGAACAGGGAAATGCGTGTTCACGAAACCGAGAATTGGCAGAACATGGTGGCCGTAGAACTCATCCAACCCATCGCCATCTAGCATTGCAGAGAAGCGTTGCGTCGTGTCGGCGACAGACTGGGAGCTCCCGGCTCACATCGTCCCCGTCTCTCTCCGGGACCCGTCTGATCGGTCCCCTCGCTGCCGACCAGTCGGGGGCTGAGTCACCCTCGTCGGTCCCGTCACGGTCATCGATTTGCCGGCAGCGTCCCCTTCCGTCGGGACACAACACGTGGTAGTCGCTCGATACTGGCTGGCTGACTGGCTGACTGGCAGCCCCGCCTGCCCCTCCCCGCCCTGCCGCGTGCCGCGTGCCGCGCTCAGCTGACAGACAGGTGCCCCAGGCGATCAGGGGTGACCGGGCTCTCGCTCTGCTGTAGTGGAGTTCCTTTTGCCATCATTTAGTCTAGTCATGGCCCTCAGCCGCACAGCGTCCGCGACAGCGGTCGGTGCCCCGGGTTCATCTCCCACCAGTCCAGACTGGTTATTGATTCAACTTTTTGGAACGATTCAATAATGATTCATTTTGGAATCTGAATGATGCAATCACCGTTCGATTCACTGATACAATTTTGAGAATTGATTCTTTCAGATTCAAAGAATCAAAACAAATATTTTAATCGATTTACGTTTGATTCAACATTTAAATATATGTGGTGAATTTATGTTAAATCAATACAAATGGAAACATACATATATATCATCATTCAAACATTGTTACAGCAATAGTATTTCAATATAAATGAATGTAGCCACTGGGACTGCATGTATTTGCACAATTTACCAGTGTACTTGAATTGTTAAGAATCGCTAAATCTTTTGATTCAATCAGCCTTGATTGGATGCGGATTTTGATTCAATCACGATTCATAAATCAAAAGATCTGGTGGTGAATCAACTATTTTTGTATTCAAGGAATTTTGATTGAACGATTCCAATCGATTCAATCAGTGTCGAATCAATCACCAGTCTGCGGCCGCTGCACCGCCTTCTGCACTCGGGGCGTTATGAAGGCCCGTCTCCACTCTCCACTCCATAGCGTGACCCATCTCCACTCTCCACTCCATAGCGTGACCCGTCTCCACTCTCCACTCCATAGCGTGACCCGTCTCCACTCTCCACTCCACAGCGTGACCCGTCTCCACTCTCCACTCCATAGCGTGACCCGCCTCCACTCTCCACTCCATAGCGTGACCCGTCTCCACTCTCCACTCCACAGCGTGACCCGTCTCCACTCTCCACTCCATAGCGTGACCCATCTCCACTCTCCACTCCATAGCGTGACCCGTCTCCACTCCATAGCGTGACCCGTCTCTACTCTCCACTCCACAGCGTGACCCGTCTCCACTCTCCACTCCATAGCGTGACCCATCTCCACTCTCCACTCCATAGCGTGACCCGTCTCTCCACTCTCCACTCCACAGCGTGACCAGTCTCCACTCTCCACTCCACAGCGTGACCCGTCTCCACTCTCCACTCCATAGCGTGACCCGCCTCCACTCCATATATTGACCCGTCTCCACTCTCCACTCCATAGCGTGACCCGTCTCCACTCTCCACTCCATAGCGTGACCCATCTCCACTCTCCACTCCATAGCGTGACCCGTCTCCACTCTCCACTCCACAGCGTGACCCGTCTCCACTCTCCACTCCATAGCGTGACCCGCCTCCACTCCATATATTGACCCGTCTCCACTATCCACTCCATAGCGTGACCCGTCTCCACTCCATAGCGTGACCCGTCTCCACTCTCCACTCCATAGCGTGACCCGTCTCCACTCTCCACTCCATAGAGTGACCCGTCTCCACTCTCCACTCCATAGCGTGACCCGTCTCCACTCTCCACTCCACAGCGTGACCCGTCTCCACTCTCCACTCCATAGCGTGACCCATCTCCACTCTCCACTCCATAGCGTGACCCGTCTCCACTCTCATCCACCAGCGTGACCCGTCTCCACTCTCCACTCATAGCGTGACCGCCTCACTCATAATGACCCGTCTCCACTCTCCACTCCATAGCGTGACCCGTCTCTCCACTCCATAGCGTGACCCGTCTCCACTCTCCACTCCATAGCGTGACCCGTCTCCACTCTCCACTCCACAGCGTGACCCATCTCCACTCCATATATTGACCCGTCTCCACTCTCTCCACTCCACAGCGTGACCCATCTCCACTCTCCACTCCATAGCGTGACCGCCTCCACTCTCACTCCAGCGTGACCCATCTCCTCCATATATGACCCGTCTCCACTCTCCACATCCATATTGACCGCTCTCCACTCTCCACTCCATAGCGTGACCCGTCTCCACTCTCCACTCTATAGCGTGACCCGCCTCCACTCCATATATTGACCGTCTCCACTCCATAGCGTGACCGTCTCACTCTCCACTCCATATATTGACCCGTCTCTCCACTCCATATATTGACCGTCCACTCCCACTCCATAGCGTGACCCGTGTCCACTCTCCACTCCATAGCGTGACCCGCCTCCACTCCATATATTGGAACCGTCTCCACTCCATAGCGTGACCCGTCTCACTCTCCACTCCATAGCGTGACCCGTCTTCACTCCATAGCGTGACCCGTCTCCACTCTCCACTCATAGCGTGACCCGCCTCCACTCCATATATTGACCCGTCTCCACTCCATAGCGTGACCCGTTCTCTCACCTCCTCCATAGCGTGACCCGTCTCCACTCTCCACTCCATACGCGTGACCCGCCTCCACTCTCCACTCCACAGCGTGACCCGTCTCCACTCTCCACTCATAGCGTGACCCGTCTCCACTCTCCACTCCACAGCGTGACCCATCTCCATCTCCACTCCATAGCGTGACCCGCTCTCCACTCTTCACTCCACAGCGTGACCCATCTCCACTCCATATATTGACCCGTCTCCACTACCATAGCGTGACCCGTTCTCCACTCTCCACTCACAGCGTGACCCATCTCACTCTCCACTCCATAGGCGTGACCCGCCTCCACTCTTCAACTCCACAGCGTGACCCATCTCCACTCCATATATTGACCCCGTCTCCACTCCATAGCGTGACCCGTCCTCCACTCTCCACTCCATAGCGTGACCCGTCTCCACTCTCCACTCCATAGCGTGACCCTTCTCCACTCTCCACTTCCATAGCGTGACCCGTCTCCACTCCAAGCGTGACCCATCTCCACTCCATATATTGACCCGTCTCCACTCTCCACTCCACAGCGTGACCCATCTCCACTCTCCACTCCATAGCGTGACCCCGCTTCCTACCCTCCACTCCACAGCGTGACCCATCTCCACTCCATATATTGACCCGTCTCCACTCTCCACTCCATATATTGACCCGTCTCCACTCTCCACTCCATAGCGTGACCCGTCTTCACTCTCCACTCCATAGCGTGACCCGCCTCCACTCTCCACTCCATAGCGTGACCCGTCTCCACTCTCCACTCCATAGCGTGACCCGTCTCCACTCTCCACTCCATAGCGTGCCCCGTCTCCACTCCAATAGCGTGACCCGTCTCCACTCTCCACTCCACAGCGTGACCCATCTCCACTCTCCACTCCATAGCGTGACCCGCCTCCACTCTCCACTCCACAGCGTGACCCATCTCCACTCCTATATTGACCGTCTCCACTCTCCACTCCATATATTGACCCGTCTTCACTCTCCACTCCATAGCGTGACCCGTCTCCACTCTCCACTCCATAGCGTGACCCGCTCCACTCTCCACTCCATAGCGTGACCCGTCTCCATCTCCACTCCATAGCGTGACCCGTCTCCACTATCCACTCCATAGCGTGACCCGTCTCCACTCTCAATAGCGTGACCCGTCTCCACTCTCCACTCCATAGCGTGACCGCCTTCCACGCTCTCCACTCCATAGCGTGACCCGTCTCCACTCTCCCACTCCATAGCGTGACCCGCCTCCACTCTCCACTCATATCGTGACCCGTCTCCACTCTCCACTCCATAGCGTGGACCCGTCTCCAACTCTCCACTCCACAGCGTGACCCGTCTCCACTCTCCACCCAATAGCGTGGCCCGTCTCCACTCTCCACTCCATAGCGTGGCCGTCTCCACTCTCCACTCCATAGCGTGACCCGTCTCCACTCTCCACCTCATAGCGTGACCCGTCTCCACTCTCTCCACTCCATAGCGTGACCGCTCTCCACTCCTCCACTCCATAGAGTGACCCTTCTCCACTCTCCATCCATAGCGTGACCCGTCTCACAACTCACACTCCATAGCGTGACCCGTCTCCACTCTCTCCACTCCATAGCGTGACCCGTCCTCCACTCTCCACTCATAGCGTGACCCGCCTCCACGTCTCCACTCCATATCGTGACCCGTCTCCATCCTCCACTCCATAGCGTGACCCGTCTCCACTCTCCACTCCATAGCGTGACCCGCCTCCACTCTCCACTCCAATAGCGTGACCCGCCTCCACTCTCCACTCAAATCGTGACCCGTCTCCACTCTCTACTCCATAGCGTGACCCGTCTCCACTCTCCACTCCATAGCGTGACCCGTCTCCCACTCTCCACTCCATAGCGTGACCCGTCCTCCACTCTCCACTCCATAGCGTGACCCGTCTCCACTCTCCACTCCAATATCGTGACCCGTCTCCACTCTCCACTCCATAGCGTGACCCGTCTCCACTCTCCACTCCATATCGTGACCCGTCTCCCACTGCTCCACTCCATAGCGTGACCCGTCTCCACTCTCCACTCCATAGCGTGACACTCTCTCCACTCCATAGCGTGACCCGTCTCCACTCTCCACTCCATATCGTGACCGTCTCCACTCTCCACTCCATAGCGTGACCCGTCTCCACCTCAACTCCATAGCGTGACCGTCTCATCCACTCATAGCGTGACCCGTCTCACTCTCCACTCATACGTGACCCGCTCCACTCTCCACTCCATAGCGTGGACCGTCTCCACTCTCCACTCCATAGCGTGACCCGTCTCACTATCCACTCCATAGCGTGACCGTCTCCACTCCATAGCGTGACCGTCTCCACTCCATATCGTGACCGTCACTCTCCTCAATCGTGACCTCTCCACTCATCCGGTGACCCGTCTCCACTCTCCACTCCATACCGTGACCCGTTCCACTCTCTCCACTCATAGCGTGACCGTCTCCTCTCCACTCATAGCGTGACCCGTCTCACTCTCCACTCCATAGCGTGACCCGTCTCCACTCTCCACTCCATACTATTGACCCGCCTCCACTCTCCACTCCATAGCGTGACCTCGTCTCCGACTCTCCACTCCATAGCGTGACCCGTCTCCACTCTCCACTCCATATCGTGACCCGTCTCCACTTCTCCACTCCATAGCGTGGACCGTCTCCACTCTCCACTCCATTACGTGGCCGTCTCCATCTCCACTCATAGCGTGAGTCTCACTCCATAGCGTGCAGCTCACTCTCCACTCCATAGCGTGGCCGTCTCCACTCTCCACTCAATAGCGTGACCCGTCTCCACTCTCCACTCCATAGCGTCACCCGTCTCCACTCTCCACTCCATAGCGTGAGCCGGTCTCACTCTTCCACTTCAATAGCGTGACCCGTCTCCACTCTCCACTCCATATCGTGACCCGTCTCCACTCTCCACTCCATAGCGTGACCGCCTCCACTCTCCACTCAATAGCGGTACCCGTCTCCACTCTCCACTCCATAGCGTGACCCTTCTCCACTCTCCACTCCATAGCGTGACCCGTCTCCACTCTCCACTCCATATATTGACCCTTCTTCACTCTCCACTCCATAGCGTGACCCTGTCTCCACTCTCCACTCAATAGCGTGACCCGTCTCCACTCTCCACTCCATATCGTGACCCGCCTCCACTCTCCCACTCCATAGCGTGCCGTCTCCACTCTCCACTCCATAGCGTGGCCCGTCTCCACTCTCCACTCCATAGCGTGACCCGTCTCCACTCTCCACTCATAGCGTGACCCTCTCCACTCTCCACT